>JAOQIF010000356.1:0-80157 GCA_026260285.1 Colletotrichum sansevieriae
CCCCCCCCCCCCCCCCCCCCCCCCCCCCGAGACTCGCGGGACGCGGGCGCGCGGTTCGACCAGCGAGGTGAGGCAAGGTGAAGTTAAGGTGAAGTAGGGGAACTGGATCTTGGTTTCTGGCTCAGCCAGATCGTTTCTTGTTGTCGTGGGGGGTGGTTGAGAGGTTTTTTTTCTTCCCTTTCCTTTCTGTGTCGCTTCCCTCTCTATCCCCTGGAGCCCTCGCGCCAGATCTGAAGGAAGTGGTGTAGCTGGCAGCTATGAGAACCAGGTGATGAACCTCACTTTGCCGCTGCCGTTGGCGGGTGCCGCTGTGGCTACTGCGATACGGCGCGCGGAGGACGCGGGAGCTTGAGCTATGGACTTTTTTTCCTTCTCTTTCCTTTGGTGCTTGGTGAATTTCTCAGTGTTCAGAGGGGGCGTGAGCTGATAAATTGCTGGGCTGTGCGCGCGTGCGTCAGTAGGTACGTGCGACAAGAGCGAGAGCGGTGTCTTGTCCGCCCCGAGGTGGACAAGGGCAGAAATTGAGAAAGATGCCGCTGAGACCTGAGGCTGTGCAGCCCGTGGTGTATGAATGTGTGTGAGAGAAATTGGATGGGAACAGGCGACCCAGTGTCTCCGGCCTGGACGGAAGCTCGAGGCCGTCAAGAGAGTTTGTGGCCCTCCCTCCATTAGGCGCAGATGAGAGAAGGAAAAAAAAAAAAAAAAAAAAAAAAAAAGGGTAAAATATAAGAAAGAGTAATAGCGAAATGAGAAAGAGGAGAAGGACGTAAGAGAGACTCCAGATGGCTTTGGGGGGTGGCAAACGTCAGAGATTCACACTCACACTCTCATGAAATATCCCTATTGGGATGTTCGAGTTCGAGGTGTCTGCCTCGACCGCAAAGAGCAAGACAACGCTTCTGCTACTGATACTGCGAGGTGGTGATGCAAGTTGGTCTAAACACCTTGGAAATATGTCGATGCGCCAGATGAATTCGGTTCCAGCCTGTGCATGCGTAGTAGTTGTTATTGGCCCCCAAAAAGTGTGTTTGCGTCCACCGGCAGCCAGGTCGGGGGTTCGGGCCTGGGCGATTAGGTACGGTGCTCCGCTGATAGCTCTTGATCTACCGCGAAAGGGTAATGGAGCGGGCGAGGTGAGTGAGTGGGTGAGATGTGACTTGTGTGTTGCAAATCTCGTTGATTACCGCACCGGGCAGAAATAATGTTCTGGGCCGTAGACTAGGTGCAATAAACGTCGGCGTTGTGAGGTGAGGTGGGTGTGGAAGCGAAGGAAGCGAAGCGAAGCGTCTTGGTCGGTGTCGTTGTGGATGCGGACGAAGGTGGAATTAATCAAGATTCAAAAGGAAATTGCGGCGGTCCTTGTCTCTTTCTGTGTTTCCCGTCTCTTGCCAATAATACACCTGTCTCTTAGTCGTCACTTCGGCCTCGTCTCCAGAATGCCTCGTCCTGTCTCCTCCCGTCTTACGGGTTTGTCCGAGTCGAGGGATGATGGCTGCTTTGTAGTCGGCGCTTGAGCGCTTTGCGCGATTATGCTGCGCCTGTCGGGAAAAGCAGTGAGGGGACGCTTCTCCGCCTGGCGAAACAGTGCCTACTGTAACGCAACCAACCCTACTTGCTCCTTTTTCGCGAAGCGCCGTTCGACAAGTTGAAGGAAGGCAAAAACAAGATGCCGGATTGTATCCCGAATCTCGACTTCCGCCTCTCGCGCAGCCCGTGAGGAAGTGAGTGGCGCGTTTGTGTGAGTGTGTCTTAAGGACCTGCCTGATGAGTTAGGCTATGATTGCTGAAAAGAGAGTTCAAGTGGTGTCGGATGTCGACGGGTGGGATGAGCAGAAGGGTGAGATGACAAGAAACTGTGAGTGTGACGGGGGGAGGGAGCGTGTTATTATCATGTGGTAGCGAACCTCAGGTGAAAGCGACCGGGTCTAGTCTTGGTAACTATTCGGTTCAAGGTACTCGGTAGACCAGATGCACGCTTAGAAGCGTCAACTAATCGCAGGTAGGTAGGTAGGCAAGGTATCAGCCGCAGCCTGAGCCTGGGGTGAACGTGCTTCAATCTGTAGGCGAGAGCCAAGGGCCACCGCTAAGTTCTAACGTACAACCAGCCTTCTTCTTTGCTCGCGCGCCTGCTCAGCCCAGCTCCAGTCGGAACGGAAGGGTCGAAGACGTGGTGCGCTACCAAATTGCAAGGGAACAAGACATGCCTCCCGGGGTAATTGGGACGAGACGAGGGTCTCGGCGGGTGCCCCATGACGTTTGTATTCTGTACGGAGTACGGATACATCACACTTCGGTTTTTTTTTTTTTTTTTTGGGAAAAAATGTTTCTTAACTTTTTCTTCGTCCTTGCCCCGGCCTCTCTTCTCACACTCAATCTATCTCAGAGAGAATCCCACTCCATCTTGACCACATACCACAATCGAAATCCTCTCTCCGTGTTGGTGCTGGTTAGCGTGCTTGAGAGACGTATCGTATCTTTCTTGTCCAGACCCATTGGTCATCGCCCGTTCTTCATCGCTAATCCCGGGAAACACTCGAACAAGACTGGCGGCATGGCGCTTCTCCCGGGTACTCGACCGCCATTAGGTACTTGCGCGATACCGCTGCCAGTAATCACTTGCGGTTGTCGTCGCTTGGAGTGCTTGTTACCCTGGCAAGGTGTGAACAAGGGTGGATGGCATGCAGAGAGGAGGGGGCGTGTCGCCGGGCCATTGGCGAGGAATGGAGGGGGCGTGAATCTCGAAACCTGTGCTCTTGTCTCTCCAGCTCTGCTGGTACAGCTACCGTAGTAAGGTAGTGATTTGAAGACTGAACTGTGACCGACCGGCCTAGCCTGTCGCCCAAGCCTTGAGTGCGCTGCCACTTGATGTCGCATGTAAGCTGTCGTTATTCGCCTCGTCTTCACCTCCGCGTTCCCATCACTAACTCTTGGTCATCGGAATTTGTCCCAAGGACTCAGAGACCGAGCTGGGCCGCTCGGAGGCTATTGAGAATGGCAAAGAACCCAGACGTCTCTCAAGCAAAGACGTCTGTCACCGTTGTGTCGCTAAGACGGCTTTCCTCCTCAGTCGGCCCTATGACACACGTCCATCGGACGTGATACACGCGCCTAAGCTCCCGCCCGTGATGGTCAACGACTTCCAGCCCACTTGGCCTGGCACATCCTCACTCACGGACCTCAACGGTATGCCTGCTGCCCTCCCCACGATGCGCCATAGGTGCAAGTTGAGGCACAGATGCGATACGCGTTGTATAAGCATGCACGCACGCGCACACGCATATTGCTACAGTATTTCTCTTCAAAACTGCCACGTGAAAGCCAAAGGGACCTGCCTCATGAATCTCGATGGAGGGAGGGGTCTGTCACCGTGTCACCCTACATCTTAGCAACCCTGAAGACGCTCTAGGCGCAAGCACGCACAGCACGGCTTGTTTTGGCCCCCGCTCTTCCGCGGCCATGAACCCTCGTCAATTTGCAATTTACTGGAACTTGGGGGCAGCAAACAAGCGAGAGCCGCCAGTCAGTCATCCTCAGCCTATCACCAAAAGGCAAAGACTCGGGACTCATACAACCCGAACCCTGGCCTCCTCTCATCAGACTGCATACCGTCCTCTTGTCACTGCGTTTCTCGGTTGCCGCCGCCCCTATGTAAGCATTTCGCCTCTGCTGCCCTCAAATCGAATCTTGTGCAACTGCAAAATGGTCGTCTTAGTAAGACCCTTCGAACACTCTCGCGGTTCACCAGGAAGGCCCCTTGCGCATTTGGAGACGCTGCCCGCCTCTAATGTTACACTGGTTTCCACTCTCCTCCCTCACGAAGCTTGACCACCACTGCAACCCTATAGACCGCTGTTTGGCCGGGGTCCCGTATGTGTGTGTGTGTGTGTGTGTGTGTGTGTGTGTGTGTGTGCGCGCGAGTACAGTGAAGCTGCGTTGTGTGCTGTGCCGCAGAGATTTGAGGGCAAGGGGCCCGGTCTGGCAGGAAACGGCGTTGATACGTAATGAGGCGAACAGAAAAAATAACGAGAGTTATTAGGAGTTTCCGTCCACCTGAGCTAGATCGAGGATCCCGGCCATCTTGCAAAACAGAGACGAGTGTCGGTGCCGAAGCGACCCTGGTCGAACCTTTGGTCCCTTCATCCGCTGGTGCCCTCAGAAATAGTATCTGCGTAGGCGGGAGTCCCTGCCAACAGGGGGCCTCGTCAATACCCCGGAGCTCACCAGTAGCATCAACTCGTGACGGGACAGATGGAACAGCAGCACCGCGAGTGTTTCGGAGGCGGCCATTGATATTCGCGATATGTCTCTACCCGAAAGCACTGCTGGGCTAGACGTTGCTGAACAACGTCACATTCAGGTTCGATCCCAGCCAAGCTGGTGGCTGGAAGTGTGGTACTTGTGCATTGCCGACGGATGCGTTTGATCAATTGTAGCCCAGCATCAAGCCATGAAGTGGCCTGTGAGGTCAGAGAAAAGGCATCTGTCATGTAATTTATGGCCCTTCGGTCGTCTCCTCTTCCAATCCTATTCCTGTTGGCCCGCGTCTATTAACTAGCGAGGAGCGAGGTCGATCTAGTCCCATATTCCACTTCCTTGTCGCACCTAAACCAGCTAATAAGTGCAACTCTGTCGGCGGGCATTGCCGTTAACAGCTGGGCTTAGCTGGTAACCTGGTTGGATCTCGTATTAGTGCCCCGTCGAGGGCTTGTTTCTCAGCCGCCATTAGCACTATTAGAAAGGCACGAGTCTCATTTGTGAGCTCCCGATGAGCTGTGTCTCGGCATTCTTCTTCGTTCTTCAGCAGAGTCAATACTTTCAGTCGGCCACAAGGCGCAGAGAACGTCGTGAGGGCCGCCGGAGCTTGATTGCACAACACAGACGGGGTGTTATCTCGCTTTTTCGAAGCGCCTCCAAAAGTTGTTAGCCGCTTGGCTCGTGGAATCTCCGCACCCAGTGATCTCCGTTTCGTTGTGGTTGCGCTTCCTACGTCTGCCATACGTCATAGCAACTGATCTGCCTGCTCGAGGAGACGTACGCGCCAGTCTTATTTTGGCGTTTTCTGCGACCACAAGATCTAGAACTAAAAGTATGCCAACATTTTCTCTGTTCTGGTGTCTTTTGCCACCACGCAATGTTCAGCCACAAGGGGGTAATTTTCGTTGGTTGATGTAGCACGTGTGGATAGGGGTAGGAATACTGCATAGTAGGTGTGTCTGATATTGGCGAAACCGATGCTTTGCTCTGCGGTGCTCAACAGGATAGCTCTTCTTCGGCGATATGGTGCAGCCCCGAAGTCTGCTCTCGTTCCTCTGAAGGGTCAGGGATGAAACAGAAACGTTAATCTTCCGATGTCGATGAACCAGGATGCAGTCAATGGTGGATTATTTTTAGCCCTTTTCATAGTCTCGAAGGTGGAGAGCAACTTCTGGACATTTTCCAGCACGCGTTGATGGACTGTGTTACCCCAGCTTTGCCCGGGACCGACCCGCTCGTCTCGTCTCGTCTTCTCACCATCGCGCATGTATCCGTCCATACAGACAAAAGTGCTGTGCGGTGCGTTAGGTAAGGCCAGTATATCGTCGGCTCCGACGGCGGTTCGCGGTCAAAGTGTTTCTTCTGGACTGTTGTTTTGCACCTCCTTCTTCACCTCATCTGGCGTAGCGCTTGTCGCAGCAGGGCGTGTGTTTGAGGTTAGAGAGGAGGGAAAGAAAAAACGCCCAAAGTCTCGGCACCAGCTGGATCGCAGCATGGATCAGTTAGGACGCTACAACCAGCCGAGGCCAGCTACCCGACTCGAGAGTCGACCGCCTCGACATCTGTTCCAGTGTCGCCCTCCGCTCGGGTGTCTTTACCGCCGCGACCCACAGGCCTATCCACAGAGATGACAGCTATCTAACTTCGTCCGTTTGATTGGCCGGTCGCCATGTGAGCTGCAGCCAACGGGAGGGCCCAGATTGGGTTGAGGAAAAAGGGTTGGGGACAGGGCTCTCCCATTCGACACATGTGCTGTGATGAGACGGACTAGCCTTTCTCGAACGGAGCAACTTGCCCAACCTTCGGTAGAAGTACCAATCTTAGCAGCCAGGGCAGGGCTAGGTCGATAGTTTCCGTCTCGTTGTACTGAAGCGTTCGATTTTCTCGTAGTAACAACCCATCGTAGCCGCATGCTCTCAAGGCTCACGATCAACATCATGACACAGTGGCAGTCACCAGTGTCATTGGTGATGTGATGCAGCCTGCATAGCGCATTGCAAAAACTTATGCCCTTATCGCGATTTTGCTGCACAAGTGCTGACATCTTGTCACACTTGAACGCACAAAAGCGCACACTTTCACCGTCTATTGCGCATAACGTGCGCCAGACATAGTTTGCCCAATCGGACTTGAGTGCCATGAAGAGATTCCTGAGTCTGACATCGTAGGCGAGGCCGCATACAGTGCCCTCCCGTATCCGTATCAGAAACAGGCCTGAGTGGTCCAGATCCAGTGCTGTAAGCGCTATGGCGACGGCTGAGACGAACTGGAAGCAACACCTTCAGAGGATCGGTCGAGGTTGAGCGGACGGCTCGGAGGATGGCTCCGTTACGTATCTGTCGCATTGAACTTGACATCGTGTCGGTTGCCTCCGATCGATTGGTCGGAGACCTCGAGTCTTGGCCTTGGTGGGGCTCACCAGCAGTTGCCGTGACTGCTTCGGTAATAAGACGACCATAGGGTGAGATAAAATCGTCTCATCACTCCAGGAAGACTGGTGAACTGCGAGCAGAAAAGCCTTGAGTGAGTGACCAAGGGTGAGTGTGGTCACCTCAGCCAATAGTATCTTCCGTATGGGGATGCCCTCTCCGGGCCGCGTCTGGACGGTTTGGTTGTTCGTCTATGTCGTATCAAAAGATCAGACAAGTTCGGAATGACACCCGCGAGGTGGGGCTCCCAGTCGTGGCAACAACAACAAGCTAAGAAGAACCTTGAACGTCGCGTCTCTCAGAGGCGTCGCAGTATTATTCCGCTATTTCTACTGCCAGGCTGGTATGATCTGGTATGGCTAGCAACAAGGCCGGAGAGTTGCTAATAAATGCAGCGTGAATTCATCTGCAGCGTTGCATGGCACGGGCAACCCCCGGAGAGGGGAGGGGGTGGATTAGCATCATCAGATGAGAAACGTAGTGTCTCCGGGGTCGGCGGTTGCAAGGGTCTCTTTAACTGGAGATTGATTGATTGCGAGGAAGGCGAGGCCAAGAAGGAAGAAACGAAGAAGGGTGGGTCGACGGTCAATTCGAGAAGGAGAGGAGCCGAGAAACAAAACCCCTTGTCAGGCCCACGTTTTCTGTCGTCACCAGACGGGGGATGGAAGTGAGATGGATCGACTATTGTGGCAGGCGAGGTATTCTTTCGTGCGCGGTGTATGCTTGCAGCCAGCCTGAAACCTTGTGGAGGGAATGGGCTTTTGGTCCAGTCTCGGAGACATGGACATTCGACAAGGCTGGAGGAAAATAGTGATTCGGTACGAAGACGAGAAATCTTCTGAGTGTTGTTCCAAGGCGTCAAGCCAAGATTGCGTGGTCGGCAGCAACGGAGGGGCTTGTATGGACTGAAGTTCGAGGCCGTCTCGGGGGGAGCGAAGGCTGGAGAAAACAAGACCGCCTGATCGGATGCCGTTGGTTCTTGAATAGGTAGCCGTTATCCGCGGGGAACGTCTCGTCCCATCCGATCTCATGCAGGCTGTTGCTATTCTGAACCGTGATGACTGATGAATGGTACGCTAGGCGTGGCTGGCGGCCTATTCCGGAGTTTTCTTGCATGGCCACACCGACGTGAGCGTTGGTTGGTCCAAGAATGCGAGTCGCAGGTGGGAGGTGTACATGCGTGTTTGCCAATTGGTGAGGTACCTATGGTAATGACAGAGGGCGAGCCAGCCTCAAGTTGTTGGTGGCAGACACTAATCCAGGGTTACTGCTCAAAGAAGGAAATTGGAACGACCATCGTGTCGAAGGAGAGAAACCTGCCAAATTGGCGTACTTAGCACACAGTAAGGGACAGATTCGTAACAATAAGCGGGTCCACACATCTTTTGCGAATTTGATAAAACCTGTCAGTAAGCAGGACTGCCGTCCCTCCAACAGTCGTTATAGCGCACCTCCTAGATTATAATATTCTAAGACCTAGTATATAGTATTATACTCTACATTGAGTACCTATAGATTCTCTAATCTATTAATAAATATTATATACTAAGTTTAAAATATCATTTTACTATTTTATTTAATACTAAATAAAAAACTAGAAAGTATTTTAAATATTTTAAGCTAAAGTAGAGTATAGTAAAAAGAACTATATACTCAGTACTTCTTTTCTTAAAAGACTCCTCTTAGATTAAATCTACTTTTTTATTCTATTTTATTAAATAAACATTAATATAAAAGATATTTTAGTGGATATTTAAGAAGAATAAATAATATAATAAGTACTTTATTCTAGTATCTTAAATAGCAGCTTGTTTTAGAAGTACAAATAGCTTTTAAGGGTTTTAAGGTGGCACGCTGTACTAACTATCGGGACTTTTGCTAACTCACTGTACTTCACA
Source organism: Colletotrichum sansevieriae (assembly GCA_026260285.1). Lineage (NCBI taxonomy): Eukaryota > Fungi > Ascomycota > Sordariomycetes > Glomerellales > Glomerellaceae > Colletotrichum > Colletotrichum sansevieriae. Next base: position 8,582 of record JAOQIF010000356.1, read on the forward strand.
GGATGGCGACCGGCCAGCAGCAATAGTAATAATGCTGGAAGTTCCGCGATACCAACGATGGGCACTCTACCTTGGCAAGCCTGGTTCCGTTACGCAATAAGCCACTGTGATGCTTTAGCCCCATGCTTGAAATATCAACAACACCTACCTTAGTGCTTCATGGAAAGGCGGGCACCAACCTCAGGTACGGGGAGAGGGGAAAGCCAAGAAGAACATGCCTACCGAGGTCGGTACAGGCTGCCAACAGACAAACGTGGAAAGAGAGCGAATTGGGTTTGGTTTCACAAAACGTCATGTATGCTGTTGGTGCCAACAAGCGGCAGGATCTGTTGCTGGCGACTATTCTGCGCCCCGAGATGCTTTTGACGCCTCTACCTTAGTTATGAGTGACAGGCGCAATTTGGGGGTTAGCGAGCCCGCTTCGATTCTCAAGCGCGCTGCCATGGGGTGGACGCGGCCAAGGGTTGGCACTGAGCATCTGAAGACATGTCCTCGGGTACCTGTCCGCCTGCCCGCGCCTTCCCGAGCTGTGCCCAATTGGTCCAGGGACGCAAAGGGAAGTCCCTCTCACCGTACGTATTCATATCAGGTACCTGAGCTGAGGTACCTAGAAACTTGGGCCTTTGGCAAGTGGGGACAGTCGACCTGGGATTCCAATCACAGACATCAGTGGATTTCCAGGTTGTCCCACCTGAGGTTGCACCAACACACTATCCCAAAATCCAACACCACAACCACCTCGTCGGTCCCTCACCTGCCAGCTGGATGCCATGCTCCTCACCAGCCACTCTTCTACTTGGTAATCACACCAGCCACTCTATTTTGATGCGTGTGTCCCAAGTCCTTGGAACTTCCCCCATTCACATGAGAGGCAGTCAACAGGAGGTTTCTCAACAAGTGATGGCGTGGATATTCATGGACGTCTACGCATTAGTACAAGTTTTTCGCCCACGAGATTTTTGACCTCTGCTGTCCCAGATCCTAGATCCTGGACGGGATGCGACGTACGTAAGCATCACGGACCGTGCCCCGTTCACTCCAGATCCAGGTCGCACTTCACCTTACACGTCATAACACTTGCGGCGAACGACGTCCACGACTACGTTCAAGGCATAACAGGGTCTTCTTCCGCAAAACCTTGTGTTTCTAAACTCGGATCACAAAATTCTCCGAGAATGCACGAGACGGTTGCTCCGTCACACGAACGTGCTGGCAGGTCCAGCCTCCAACCAATGGCGTTACTCGCTTTTGCTAAGCGCCCACAAGCCTAAGCGCTCAACTACATTCAAGCTTGGCCAGAAAACCATCTTTCTAGAATGTTTCTCCTTATCCTACGGCTTCGAGACGTCCAGGACCTATTAATATCTACCGCGTGGACCATACTCTCTTGGCCGCGAACCTGGTCGACAGGACCGATCTCCCTTCAACTTCATCGTGTAGCCGCCAGTCCATGCACGCGCCGAGTAGCAGAATCTGGGGAGATTTGGACGAGGACAACCCAATCGCCGACATCATGAGGTACCTTAGATCCCTCATGCTCAGACGTAGATGCGGAACCCAGCCAACGAGGTCCTCTGGCGTTACGCTCGTCGTCTGTACAGGCTTCACCGTGGTTCTTCTTAGCAACCTTCGAGCCTCACCCGCACTGCAGGACAAGATCTCACGATGCGCAAGTTCTTACCGGCCTATAGGCGCTCTCAATCTCACCCCCTCCGTAGCTGGAGGAGCCGCAAATGAAGACCCTGAGGAACAAAATTGCCTGATCACGGCGACCAACGGGTTAATCAACAACCTAGTCCGACCGACCCGCCGCCATTGGACCATGTCACCGCCTAGATGATATGGAACCATAGATCTGGGAATTATCTCGAAGTCCAGATACAACACCTACCCTTCTTGGAAATCTATAATGCCCGAACCCCTGGATACAGGAGTGATGGCCGGGGAAGCGCAAGCATGCGGCACGTCAGTCCAGCATAGCCGCTCGCTACGTTATTTTTAGCTGCCGTTGCTATAATAAAACGAAAGGTTGACCTGCAGCCGCCGATGAGCTGCATTGTGCTTAACGAGACCTCATTTCTTTCATCGCGCGCCTTCCCCAAAAGCGAACTCCTTATCTACCAGAAGATCGTGCCGTAATATCAAGCCGCCACGAAAGCGAGGCACGTTACTTTTTTCACTTCAAAACTTGAGTATAATGGATCTGCCGCTATCCCCGACATCATCCCACAAGACGTCGATCCGTGTGCGCGCATCTACCTAAGCGCGGGACCACGGAAGGGACCTGACATGCCTTCGCTCTTCCCTTTGTCCTCTCCGTCGGCTCACACACAACACAAACCCACACGCACCACGCAGCGGCCTATATCTCGTCACTCTACCTCGTCATTTTTCAATTTTACTTCAGTTGTTTGCTTCAAGACGACTCCCCCCTCGCTGCTGCCTTGCTCAACGAGACCAGGGCCGATTTTCCAGAGGATGCCCTGCTTGAATCATACACGTAAGGCAGGATCCGGCGAGTGACTACACATTTCTTATTCCGTCGTTTCATGTTTCTATTTCTGTCATCGGATCTAGAGGTGGGTGTTTCTCCTCCTCTGCCCGTACCCATGGGCACGACTTTCTTAACAGGACTCCCCGACACTAAACCAGGCCCTGCATGCGACCCTCAACCCCATGTTCACCATACCAGGCGCCGAAAGGACCACTGGTCTTGTTTTCCGAGATTCGCCTTGCTTTTGCTATGACGCATCTCGGCAACCTCGTCACAGCGCCTAACGACAAGTACCAAATGTATGACGGTACTTTCACGATACTTGTTCACTTCTTCTGCCTCTTCGCGCTCTTGTCGTCGCTCGCGCCACCGCCGCTCAATACACTTGCGCTCCGTTTATGTGACGCCCCACTGCTCCCTGGCCGGGACGACTTCTCCTTTTCCGCATCGCCCTTGCCATCGTCCGCGGCGTCCGCCGTGGCTGCATTCGCGTTGTCTTTGGTGACCGGCGTCGCTTCAGCCTCGGCCTGCTCGCCGTTCGTCTTCAACTCGTCCGTCGTTGCAGGTTCCGCAAGCTGAGCTTCTGCTTTCTTCTCGCTTTCTCCGGGTTTCGCGCTACCTTTGTCCGCAGGCTGAGCTTCCCTTTCGCCTTCTTTGGGGTCTGCAGTTGGCTCTGACTCGGGCTCTGGCGGCGCATTGGCCTTCTCTCGTTCTGCCTTTTTTGCCATCTCGACCTTGATCTCGGCATCGATCTTGTCCGTGACTTTCCTAGCGTCAAGCAGACTGTTGACGGCGCCTAGAAGCAGTTCGTACTGAGCTGTAACTGCGGCCGTAGGCATGATAAGTCGCGGTGGGATATCCAACTCGTTGAGCGTATTCATAATACGCAACTGCTGCTGATTCGACTTGTGCGTGAACAGTTTATTGATCTTCTCGTACCGGAATGTCGGGCCGCTGGACAAACGATCGTGATGTGTGACACCATAGACATGCAGCTCGGCCTCGGAGAGCTTGCGACGTTCTTGCTGCTGCTGGCCCTTCTTGCCGCCGGCCGACGCTGTGGGCGCCTGAGTAGTGCTACTGGTGGGCTCTTTGTGCGGCTTCTCTGGTGGTGCGGCAGCCGCTGCAGCGATGCTCTCGCGGCGGTTGGCAGTATCTGATGCCGTGGCTTGTTGACCCGCAGGCGTGACAGGGCTGACGCCGTCTGCTGCCATCAGAGACTTGCGTTTCTTCGACTTGTCAGCATTCATGAGATTCTGGAGCAGAGTCTGAAGGCCAGCGCTGGACTTGAATGCGCTAATGTCCTGGTCCGTATGGGGGTATTCCAGACGGTTGTATAGTTCGCGGCGTTCCTCGTTGAATCGATCGCTGCGCGCGAGGATCCGCTTGATTTCGAGAAGCAGCGACTCTTCTTCCTTGGCCTCCTCCTTCGACCGCGTCAGGGCGTTGTTGGCGAAGTCCTTGCGCAGCTTCTCCTGGTTCGGGTTGAAGTTCGCCATGAGCTCATGAAGAGCATACTCGGGCTGCGTCATGTACTGCACAGGCTTCTGTACAGCCATCATTTTCGCGGCAACCTCGTAGTACCGCGCTTTCAGGTCTTCCATCGTTCTCGGCTTCGGCACAGGGATGATGGCCTTACTCTCATCCCCGTCAGCCGAGGCCTCGCCGTTGATGGCTTCTGGCACGTAGTCGTAGCGGTCCCAAATGATGGGCCATCTCAGATCAAAGTCCTTGACTAGGCTGAGCAAGTAGTCTGTTTCCTCCTTCGTCCAGTCGTCGGTCTGCAGATTTGTTCGATACTGGTCCTCGCTGTATTGCGGTACATCGACGTCGACATTGTACTTGGCGAACTCCGAGTCTGTGTGCTTCGCCGTTTGCTCGTCATTCGCATCCTTCATCTCCGCATCGCCCTGGGTCATCACAGCCCCGTCCTCGGGCCCTGTCTTCCTTCGCCAGTGCTTCAAGACCAGTGCGCCGCTGTCACCTCGTGCCGAGTTTGTGAATGACTTGAGCTCCCATTTTGAGGCCGGCTTCCTGCTCGCAAATCGCCTCTTCTTGAATATAGATACCTCCGGTACAATGGCGATGGGGTTATCGCCGCCGAGGTTCTGAACTTCTCGTGCCAGACCCTTGAGGTTCGGCCGCGGGGCAGAGGTCTTTTGCTTTCTAGCTGGTCGTGGGGCTGCATGGCTGTCGGGCAGGTTCAGAACGTCGCGCACGTCGGAGGACGTCATCTTTCGATATTCGCCGAATAGAGTATTGACTGGAGGAAGTCTCGATCGCTCGGTTGGGATGCACTTTACAATTGATGGCAATAATTCTGCTTGATCACATCAAATGTTCGGCGGGCGAGACGCAAACTTCGGGAGTATCGGTGTCGGAGTTTTCGCGTTAGTTCATCATGAATAGGAACATGTGTTGATCTGAATTTGGGTCGCCGGTTTAGATGTAGAATTCAAGATGTTCGAATGATCGATAGCAGCGGAGGCCGTCCCAACATATGGCCCAGTCTTTCAATGATTCCAGACGCGAAGTCGCATTCTCCAGCGCGCAGGCTCTCTAAGCCGCACGTGACCCACTTCTGAAAGGTATGTGCCACCCCTGTCTACCGCCAATTTTTCGAACGTGGCAGCTTCCGTACTCTGGTACTTTAGTGTGGGCACCAGGAACTGGCTGATCTGGCGCTACCAATTTAGCGACGATAGCATCAGTAATTCCCCCGTCCACTCTTCGAAGCCCCGGACGAAGTTCGACGAGCACGAACTCGAGAAACATTGACATATCGCCCACGAATCCGGTTGCCCCTCCCGCTCCCCTGTCATTCAGATTCGTATCGTCCTATAAGATGAGGCCCTTTCTCCCTTTGCTCTCGATGAGCGCCGTCGCGCAGGCGCTCTACTTCTACATCGATGGCACGTCGCCCAAGTGCTTTTTCGAAGAGCTTCCTAAGGACACGCTCGTCGTTGGCCACTACACTGCTGAGGAGTGGGATGACCGGATCAACCAGTGGGCCAAGCACGACGGCCTCAGCATCTACATCTCTGTTGATGTGAGCTTTGCCGCCCCCCGTCCCTCACATCTTGCATGATCCCTACCTTGGTGTACGACAGCTTTGGGACGTCACGGCCAGTGTCAGCTCTAAAGCGAATTCAAGCCATAAGCCGAAGCTAACAACGTCGTTCTACAGGAAACATTCGACAATGACCACCGTGTTGTTTCCCAGCGCGGCTCTGCTTCTGGCCGCTTCACGTTCACGGCTGCTGACGCCGGCGACCACATGATCTGCTTCACCCCGTCCTCCACCTCTGGCCGCGCCGGTTGGCTCTCTCAGCACTCCCACAATGGCGGCATCCGTCTGTCGCTTGACCTCGCCATTGGTGAGAGCAGCGAGATCGAGAGCTCTGACAAGAGCAAACTCGAGGATATCGCCACCCGTGTCAAGGATCTTAACGCTCGTCTCCAGGATATCCGCAGAGAACAGGTCTTCCAACGGGTAAGTTTGCTCCTTTTGACGGTCTCTAACGGGCGGCTTGCTATCGCTTTGGATATTGTGGCCCGATGCTCTAGAAAGCTTCACTGATACTAATGACACAAAATAGGAGCGCGAAGCCGAGTTCCGCGACCAATCTGAATCCACCAACGCCCGCGTCATCAGATGGATGCTCATCCAACTCGTCATCCTCGGAGTTACCTGTACCTGGCAGTTGTCGCATCTGCGGTCCTTCTTCATCAAGCAGAAGCTCACATAATGAAGGAAAAAAGGGGAAGATTTTTGGTTTACCAGAGCATGCAGGGAGTCGGGGAAGGCCAGACGAACTTGGCATGGGTTATGCCAGGGGAGAAAGGGAGCTACCGCATCGCTCCTCCGTGGCGTGCTTATGCTGGCTAAGCTGGTAAAACGGACTTGTAATGATATACTCATCATCTGTAGCTACTGAAGCGAGGCTCGGTTAACGAAGCATATGTCAAATTTTCAAGCAATCATGAGCAATTCCGACATATTGGCTCCCTGATTTGCATGCTGGTGTCTGGCGAGTGATGCGCACCCTCGTCCCGGTGCCAGTTCACAAGGTCGGATATGGCTACGCTACATAGTTTTACTCTTGACGTCTCGACCGGGATTTCAGAGGAACCGGGCCCCTCAGCTGCTTCATGTTAAGCTCCAAATGTGTCACGAAATGATAGGTTGGACTGGCGTTAATCGAAAAAAAAAAAAAGAAACCAAATTGAGGGACGGAAATGTGCACACACAGCGTTCCTAATTATTCGTCAAAATGGGCAACATCTGAAGAACAAGAGTGGGTATATTTCTTATCATGCATAAATTACCTTAAACCTTTTGGAGCCCATTTTCTTCTTCATCCAAGAAGGAGCCCTTTCCTCCACTGCTTCATCGAATGGTAGCTCATGCTCTAAAGCCTCTCTCTCTGCGACGGGCTCATCTGGGCGCACGTTAAGGCCGATGTTCTTTCGAGGATCTTGATGTTGTTCCCCAGCCGACCTCTCGCGATGTGTATCATCCTTTTCGGACAAGCTTTCCGAGCCATCCAGCACCGCAGTTCTCTCCGCCGCGGCACGTAGTTGTGCGGCATTGAGAGCAGCTTTTTTGATCTCGTTCATCTGGATACTCTTTTCCATGATTAGCAGCGCTCTCCCCTTGTCCACAAGCCTATGGAAGCCCTGCAGAGTATACGTGTCTGCTTCATAACCGGAGCTCTCCAGGCCCTGCAAGGCCTGGACCGTCTTTTTGACGTCCTGTAAGCCTGCATAGCCCGATATCAGAGTGTTCCAAGTAACCTGATTCGGTCGAACGCCGCGCGTTCGCATCATGAGGGCAATTTTGTTCCCAAGCTCCTTCTCTCGGGTAAATAAAAATCCAGCGAGGAGGATATTCCAGGTGTGAATACTTGGCGGGGGATGGCTGAATTTGTTATCGGCAGGTTCAGTAGCTTCCTCGACGCTTTCCCGCGCCTCAAGGGTGTCCCTCAGCATATCAGAAACAATGTCCAACGCCGGGCGTTGCATGCCTGGACGCTCTAGTAGAGCTTTAAGAATGACATCGTATATGAAAGTACCTTTCTCGCGTACGAACTGCACAGCCACAGGATGCTGGTTAATAATGAGCTGTCGATAATATGCGTATAGAGAGATAAGTTTGATCGGTTGTGCTAGGTTTTTGACGAAAGCAATAAACATGATACTCAGAGTGGCGCCTGTTGGGTCAAGCTTTGTGGGAATGGCAGAAGTGGCCGCCTCGAGACCAGGCAAGAGCGCTCGCGCCCGCTGCCAGTCGTCGGGCATTTCTTGGGCATGCACTTTCGTATAAGCCGATAGATCCAAAGGAATCAAGGCTTGCAGAGGCGCCAATTTGAAGACTCTGGCGTAGTAGTGTAGCATGGGTCCAAATGCAGGAACTGATTGCATGTGCTGCTTTTTTGCTCTCTTGTCTTTTCTCTCTTGCTCCGAAAACTCCAGAACCGAAGCCAGAAGATCGTTCACAAAAACGACGTCAATGGTGCCGTGCTGAGCAGCATCCTCTGCGACGAGGTTGATGATTTCTGCCGAGAATACTCTCTTTGCGCCGTCCAACAAAGTAGCACCTAGTACTGGATCTGGCTCGATTCCACGCCGCCTCATAATCTGGAAAATTCTCCAGGCCTTGTTGAGTTCGCCAGACACGCATAGCGTTCTTATCAAGGCCGTGTAGCTGACCATGTTAGGTCTAAAGCCATGTTCAAGCAGAAGACCGAAAGCGTCGGCGGCTGAGAAGTCTTCGGTCTTTTCGACATCTTCAGGCTTCAGATGCAGTATGGTGGTGCAGACGCTGAGCCATTGTTTGCCTTCGAGGTCCACTTCCCCATGCTGCATGGCATCGATGGCTGTCTCAAGCGCTGCTTGTCTGTGTAGGGGTGATTCAGCAAGTTTGCCGGCGATGGCGATGTATGTGTGCTCATGCATCGTATTCCTTCGATTGATGAGAAAGTTGTACAGCCTTCTGATGCGCTCGGGGTCGAGGTCTTCTATGAGATTGTGAACGGTGTTCTGACGCAGAAACGCAAGCCCGTCGGATCTGGCGTCGAGGTGTTCAACAGTGAAATCGCACAGAGACGCCGCGTGGGCTACACGCTTGTCCTCCTCGAGTGATTTCTGCCATCTTGAGAGGAGGCTGACAACATCGGTTATTGCGTAGCCCGGCAACTTGGTGTCTTCAGTTGTGGTCTGAAGAACACTCAGGGCTCGTTCGGGACAATACCACAGCGTAGAGAACATGAGCCTGTGCCAAGAGGCCTTCTTCTTCGACGCGTCCCATGAAGACCAACTGACGAGGTCAATTTCCATGCGCTCGCGTCCCCGTAAATTGCCATGTCCCTTTCGTATTTCTGGCATCTTCCCCGCGGCTGGATCGCCCGTCGCCCAGTACCCCAGCAGGTTTGACAAGTTCCGCCTCCATTGCCTCCATGCGTTGATTTTGTGCGCCGTCTTCAGGTGATTCCTTAAGAAAGACCACTCCTTTTCTCTGTCAATGGAGTCTCGCGCCCATGCTTGGGCCCATTGCTCATTATATCGTACCAGTTTCCCGGATCTGGTAGCTTCTAGATTTTTCTCAATTTTCTTGTTTAGGTCCTCCTCATGCCACCGAGGCTGTGCCCTCTTCAAAATCGCAAAGTTCCTGGGAGTGAGTGATGGATCATCGCTGCGTTTTGGTGGTTGTGATTCTGGCTCGGTGATGCTCGAGATCCTTCTGGACTGCGGCCAGGATCTTGCATTTCCTACCAGCCTGAACCTGTGTTGTTGAAGTTGTAGAGGGCATTGTCGGCAAGCATGGGGCCGAAACATTGATAGAGGGTTCAGCCAAGAGATCGGCTCAGGCGAATCGGTCGTGTTTGCTGAGAACAGTGCTTCGTGACGAACTCGGGTTGGGAAAGGCGCAAAATTTGGCAATTCAGATAATCTAGAGGTGCAATCGCGAAGCCGGCGCAGGAGCACACGGAAAGTTTTCGCTTTCAGATAGATAATGGTGCTACGCCATGGGCCGGGACCCTGCTTTTTCAGCGCCCCGCGAGGCAAGGTCGCTCTCTTCCCGCGCTGCCTTAGCGCACTTTGTATTTGCTAACCGCTAGGTACTTTGCATCAGGTGCCCAGCAAGGTTACCAGTGGATGGCTTCCGTCAAATCTCAATCCCACGGTATTGGTACTTCTACTGATTCGATCAAACCATCCTTCAATCTCCATCTCCGGGACACTATAGACTCAACGTTGAGCGGCCGGAGAATCGTCTTTCTTTGCATCATTATACAATACCATCAAGCGTTCAAACAAAATTTTACCGAACCGTGCAGGAACTGCTGCTATGAGCTCACAAACAAGCTTGGCCGCGGCCGCCGACGACCGCAAAGCCCGCCTCGCAAAGCTCAAGAACCTAAAGAGAAAGCAACCAGCAGACGAAATCGTACCGCCAGAGTCCGAACGCGAAAGTTCTGCCCCGGCATCAGAGCTGGATGTTGCAAAACTACACTTGTCTGGCCGCAACTACGACCCCGAAGTACGCGGACCCAAACTCGGCTTCGAGGCGCCGCCGATACAAGACCTCGACAAGCCTACACTGGAGGAGCAGGCTGCCGTTATTGAGGCCGACATAAAGCAAAAGGCGAAAGAGGAAGCGCAGGATGATAAGGGCATTGACCTGTTCAAGCTTCAACCGAAAAAGCCAAATTGGGATTTGAAGAGGGATCTGAAGAAGAAGCTGGAAGTGCTTAATGTCAGAACGGACAACGCCATCGCAAGATTAGTGAGAGATCGGATCACGAATACGCAGAAGCCGAAGCAGGTTGCGGCTGGGAGCCCAGACGGCAACGTAGCTGGAGTGGACGGCATCGCCTTGGTGGAGGGCGTTCGTGTCCGAGAGAGGGAAGAGGAAGAAGAGGAAAGACGCGAGAAGGAATTAGATGACGACTTGTGAGCGAATGGGTATGCATGGAAAAATACAAGTGGTTTTGTACTATACAGCGAGGAGGGCATATCCGCTTCGGCTCTACATAATGATACCCAGGACTATCTTCCCACATTCATCGACTGGGTCAAGGCCAGTCTCTTACTGAAAGGACTTAAGCTGCGCTCGCGCTGAGGCTGCCTCTGCTCTGATCGTCTCTCTAGTTTGCCATTTGTGCTACCCTGTTCAAACCTGCCCCCCGGATCGCCACCGTAAGCCGAGCCCCTGTCGCCGCCTCGTGAATGTCCTTCGAGGTCTGAGATTTGTCGATTTGGTGATCTGGAGAGAGACCTGCGGCAGTTCCGAGTGTCAACGCCGCAAGGCATAGACGAAGCCCGTGATCCCGACGAGTCACGACCGCGGAAGTGCTCTTGTGCTGGCCTGGCAGTTGACTTGGCGTAGTCCTCATCTCTTTCGCGGTACCCTTTCTCATGAATTACAGGGGAGCGACTGTCGCGAGAAAGGGACCTTTGACGACGACGCGGAGGAGATCGTGCTTGTCTGCTCCTTGCTGACCTTTTAGAGGTCGACCTGTCGTCGCTACTGGCTGGGCTGAACGATCTTCGGCCACTACCTCTTCGCTCGGGTGACTTCCGCCTCCGGCGGAAAGGCATTGGCGATGGTGAACGCCGTCTCGGTGGGGGTGTAGTCGAGCCGTTCGTGGAAATGGTGGACACCGAATCCACGGATTCGGACCTCCTTCGTTTGACTTCCGTCTGCCTGATGAGCTCCTCGTCGCGCTCCTCTAACTCGCGCTTTCTGGCTCTCTCAGCCTCCTTCTTCGCCAGCTCTTCATCCGCGACTCCCTTTCTGTTAATGGTTAGCAGAGCACGCTGGACGGCGACTAGCTTCCAAAAGACTCACTTCCTCGGAGCGTCATCTGAGGTTTCGTTTGTCAACTTAGGCATGAGCTTCGGGTTGCGCAGTTGTTGAGTTCGGGAGGGCCGAGAGACGTACGGTCTGGCTTGAGCCGACTCTTTGCACTCATATGAATAGTGACGTTCTATAAGTTAGCGAGGCCTGAGATACAAGGGACAATGGTGCACATATCTCTTTTAAGACACTTCTGACATTGGACATTGGCCGGCGTTGGCTGGCGGGAACCGCCGCGTCCTCTGTAAGAATGCATTGACGATACTGGAGTCAGGTTGAGTTCTGGCGATTGCTCTCGGTTGCTGCAGCTCCGGCGCTACTCCAAGGTTTGTTGTCTACTTCAGGGCCTTGATCTGCGGTTTTATAGGTAGAACAAGGTCTGACAACGTTTCCTTCATCTGACAGCTGGTAGAACGAGCCTTGTGTGTCACGCGCACACCGTACAACTGGTATGTAGGAACGTACTGAAGATGAACTTGGGTTCAGGAATCTACCTATGAAGAGGTGGGTCTGGCTTACATAAGTGTGCGTTTGGTCTTGGGTGTCAACTGAGCTGAGATGGTGACCGGATGTAGTTGCACCAGCCCCTTTTCCTGATCACACCAGCCACAAACGCTGACAATGTACTGACGCTAAGCCACTTTCGGCCAAGAGCCTTTTGTCTCTCACCAGCCCGAGACCTGTTCAATCTTCAACCAGAACTTGTGACCACACGGGATTCTTCAGCCTGACGTCCCACACGACGTTGCGGAGGGGATGGCAGCTGTCTGACACCGTCCTGTGCTGAATTGAGACCGCCGTCTGCTCGCTTGGGAGCTTTCGGCATTTAAGCTTCTTGCTCCTCTACTAAGGCTCTGCTCTGCGACCAACGAGAGCGACCGTGGGATTTCGAACATTCAACGCAAGAGAATGAGACTGAGAGACTGGAAGCGAGAGTGAGAAAAGAGTCCAACCTTCCAGCTTTCCAGCGTTTCTTAATTACTGCTAGGCAACCGCGATAGCTGAGCAAGCCAACGACGGTAAGTGAGCCAACCTGCGCTCCCCTTCGCCCATGTCCGTTCTCCAGTTTCCCCATATTCTTTTTCCCCTTCCAGCGCAAACAAAAAACCCACACACGGCTCTGCCAATTCCCTCCCACCAACATCGCCCACACCACACCACCCACAACACCACCACCGATAACCACCCCCATATCCGCATTGCAGGCCGCCAAAGTCCTGGTCGCCTCGCCATTCTCTCGAACGTCCGCCCTTCGATTTGCCCTGTACAAGCTCTGGCTTCAGCCGCTAACAGACAGCCGCCAGGCGCAGACCCAATCGAGGCGTCGTCGGATATCGTCCACTCTGAACAAGAGCAACGCTGCAATCAACCATCAACCCATTAGGAACATACGAGAGCAACGATGACTAGTCTGTCCCGACGATGATCCACGGTACTCTTTCCTCGCTCTGCACGCCCGCCTTGATCCATTTCGTTCCTTGACTTCGGATACCGTCTTTAATTCGTTCTTGAACCGGATTCTATACGTCTATTGTGCGTTGCTATCTCTCGGCGCAGAATACACCCATCTGTCGAGCTTCACTTCCACCTTTTTTTTATCCGCGAACACTATCGAGTTTTCGTAGCCATCAAGTTGAGTTATGGCTTCCGCCCAAATGTCATCCGACATCCCCAAACCATCTTTCGCAAAGGTGTGTAATCTTTAATTGCCATCATCTCTGAAACCCATCAGCTGTCTTACGATTTTCACTAACGATTTCTCAGGTCGCTGCCTCAGCATCAAAAGACAATCATTCTGTCACTACCGTGCGACAAGTCGCAGCGCCAACCCACGAAAGCTCCAAGTACGCTGTGCCGGCAGGCGCTGCCATAATATCCAGTCCTATCGTTGCAAACGAAGGCGATAACCGTTCGCACACCGATATGGACTCCATGAACCCCAACTCGACCGCTATCAAGCGCGAGGCGTCCTTGCCGAAGAAGCCTGATGCTAGCGACTCCGTTGTAGATGGGCTGAAGGATCTGGGTCTTGGAGCGCGTACACCGAGTCTTGTTGTGAATGGAACGGGATCCACGTTTACCGAGAGATCAAAATCCACAACTAAGAATGGGTCGGATGATTCTCAGAAAGCTGATTCCAGCTCTGAGCTCGGCACCAAACCCCCTAGCTTGGATGGAAAGAGCATCACCTCAGGAACAACATTCGCGCTGGATGAGAAGGAGTCCCTGCGACCTGATGACAGCGCCAGCGTAAAAGCCGCGGCTGCTGAAGACGACGATGCGTTCTCGTTTCGGGGCCCGAACCTTCCCAACTCGAGGATGGGCTCTGACATCGCCGCGCGTGCTAGGGGCATAATTCAACTTGGCGACATGCCCGACCGTCGACTCGTCCAACCTATATCTGGATCCTTGAGTCAGGGAATGATAACGCCGCAAAGCGCAACTTCGGACCAGCAGCAGCCCTCTGCAAACGCTCTATCGGCAAATCTGCCAGACTCAGCCAATCTCCTTAACACGATCTATGGACAAGCACCAGATGACAAGCTCTTGGAAGCGATGGCTTCTCCTAAAGATCGACTCTTCCTGCTTCGATTGGAGTCGGAGTTGATCAAGTTTGTTCAAAACTCAAAGTAGGCTCGACCGAATGCAGATGATTGCGAGTATTGCTAACCGCGCCAGGGAACCATATATGGACTTTCCGCCATCCAACTCTTTCTGCAGAATGTTAACCCACAAGTTGGCTGACTACTACCGGATGACGCATCAATATGAAGCACGAATCGGATCTGTGCGGATTTTCCGAACCCCTTACGCTCGCGTCCCTGAGTCGCTAGCTAGCATCGCAGCTCCGGAGACTAGTAGCGCTGGGACTCCTCCACCGCCTGCTGTTCTCCCGAGAAAAATCATGCGACGCGGGGAGGATGGGGAATTCGCGACGTCCAGCGCATCTCCGTCCAAGCCTACATCGGAGACTGGCAGCGACTCGAAGGACAAGAATGTGGCTGCGAATCAAAAGTTTGTCGATCCTGCAAGTCAAATCTTGCTCTGTTACTAACTTGAACAGACTGTCGCGAGAACAGAGGGAAGAGGCATACAAGCAGGCAAGAGAGAGAATCTTCGGTAATTCTGAAAAAACGGGAGACTCAACACCAGGTGTGTAGCTTCGGATACAATCCCTCTTGCATCGCTTTTTTTTTTTACTGACTCTATCAAGATAATGAAGGTGAAAATGGGATATCGCGTGCCAGCTCCGTTTCCGCAAGGGAAAAATCCAACGCTAGCAAGAGAGGCAAACCCGGCAAACAAAGACGTGATGATTCGGATAGCTTTGATTCGCGACACAACTACACACCTTACTGGGGTCCTCAGCAACAGACCTGGATGCCGCAACCACAGTATGTTCCAGTATCTAATCAGTATGGAGCTCCAGTCCAGCAGCCGTACTCCAACCAGATGCAACCTCCCTACAACACCACTCCGACGCAGTCTTTCTCCCCGATGATGCCTAATCCGGGTTACAACGCGTACCCGAATATGGCACAGGTATGGAAAATGACTTCCTTTCGTATTTACCAACTGACAATATTGCAGTATTCTCCTCAAACAAGCCAGGCTCAGTTCCAACAAAGTCCCAACGCGAGTGCTCGAGGCTACGGGGGACCCGGTCCGACCCCTTCTCAAGCTGGCTGGCAGCAAGGCTTTGCGCCGGGGCCAGCACCTATGCCGCCGTCCGGTGTCAATGCAGCCTCTTATACTCCGCGGGGCATGTCAGCACCACCCGGGCAAAACACTGTCCCTTACATGTACGGGCAGCTGCCTGCTAATATCAACCCTAACGACCCCAAGAGCCAGCATCCCATTCCTGGTAGCTATAACCGACATGCTTTCAACCCAAAGACGCAGTCATTCGTGCCAGGTGGCGGCATCGCTCCGATGCAGCCACCTCAACCGCCGTTCAGCGCACCTGGCTCTCACCACGGCAGCCCTCAAATAGGCTCCCCTCATTTGGCATATGCCGGATACCAGCAGCAAGCCCCTCAGGCTCCGTATGGCGTTGTCGCGGGCTATGGCATGGCTAGGCAAGGATCGAACAACTCAATTCCTCCTTACCATGGACCACCCCAACACCCGCATCACATCAACGCCATCCCTCAAGCACCAGGCTCTCATATCCCTCAGCACCCTCAACATCTTCCTCAAAACCCGCCTCCCCATATTCCTAACAAACCCGCCATTCCTCAGGGCTCGGCCGGACAGACATTCAGCCACCTGCCGCACTACGGCAACCCTGCTACTTTGCCTCAAAAGCCAAACATGGGCGTTTAGGTGCGCGTTTGAGATTCCTGTTGAAGGTCTCTGGCAGAATGACTGGCGTATCGGGGTTTACAAGGCACAGCATATTGGCGTTCATACGGAGGACAGGATGGCATCAGTTCATGTAGGCTACTGCATGGTAGAACACTTACGCACCCTAATTGTTACTCATTAACTTTTCAAAAATTAACTAACGCAGTACTGAACATGTGCATGAAAGCGTGAGTATCATCATTGCAACTGCCTAGCGCATTCTACCCTAGGCTGTCTATCCTGCAACTGCCATAACGCCATGACGGTTTTTCAAGTGTGGAATTCCTCATGATGCCATGCTTGCTACCTCGCGGCGGAAAATATCAGCATCACGTGCTGGTTTACTTGCTCTTTCAGCCTCCCAATCTCTCCCATGAGAACTTTTGATGCCTCTCTTCCTTTCCACAGATTCCCTGCCAAAAAGAATTAACTAGCACCTTTTTTTAACTTTTCCCAATTAGCTGCATTTACTCGGTGGGTTCCCTCGGCTCGCGGGGTTCCCGAGGCTCCCTAGGCTCTCCCCTCTGGCCACCGCCCCGGCCACCGCCACGTCCACCACGCTTGCCGCCGCGCTGGCCCCGCTGCTCGCTCTTCTCGCCGCCCTCAGTCGCCTTGCCTTCGCCGTCTTTCTCACCACCGGTCAGGTTGGCCGTTGCCAGCCTTTGCGACAGATCGATCTGGGTGCGGATGGTGTTGGCGAGGTACGAGACCATAAGGACGTCCTGGATGTGGTTGTTGAAGTCGTGCTCGATCTGTGCGGGATCGACCTTGGGTGCGAGTGACAGGGCGTTCATCAGATACTGGCCGAGGGCGTGGTTGGGCTCCTCATCCTCATCAAGAATTCCGTTAACCCACTCGCTGACGCGCTCGATGAGGTTGGTGCCCTGCTCAATGGAGCGGGCGAGACCCTCAATGTCGGACACGACAGGGGCAACACGGTCCTCGGTGTCCTTCGCCATGGAGATGGCCTCGAGGGCGCTGCGCTCGGCATCACCGTACATGAGCTTGTGGGGCACCTGAATGAAGAGGCAGCTCTCGGCGGCGCGCTCGGCGTTAACAGCGACGGGGGCGGAGATGTAGCAGCGAGCTTCGATGTCGGCGGTCGGATCGGTGCTGATTGTCAGGTGGACGGCGGGATGGGGGAAGGTGCCGGTATCCGGGGAGGCGAAGAAGTTCTGGATCAGGGCGGAGAAGGAGTTAAGCTCGTGGGTGGTGGTGTACCAGCCCAGCAGGGACTCCCGCGGAGAGGCCTTGAGGGTCAGGGCGAGCATGTTCTTCTGGTAGTCAACGTCCACCTCAACCTGATCCTCGTTCTCAGTGTGAGGGATGGCGAAGCAGGAGCGCACCTCGACCTCGGTGCCATCTTCGGAGCGGGTGCCGACGAGAGCGCCGATGACGCGGGTCGATTGGGTATCGCGGATGTCTCTGCGAACGGCATGGTCGAGGATAGAGAGGATAGCCTAAGGCGGGATGCGGGGTTAGCTTGGGGTGACAGGATGCTGGGTACAGGATGTCTCCAAGGATGTGTATGCGAACGAAGAAAACCCATGTGGTGTAAGGTGTAGCGTTGGGCGCAACGGTAGCTTCCGGAGCGCAGATATCAGTGGTGTTCGTACCTGGGGTTGAATGTTGACGGTGAGCGGGGCAATAGTGCCCTGGAGGCCAACCGTCGCCGGCGCGATGGGCCGCGAGAGGTGAAGGAACTTCTCAGTTTCAGCGACAGCCATGCTGGGCAAGTGATGGATGTCGAGTTTTATCGGCCTGCGGGAAGGACTATGAGAAGTTGTTTTGGGGGAAAAGGGACAAGAGGAGGGGAGGGGCGGGTTAGGCGGTGGTGCGCGGGCCAAAAATTGAAGGGTGGATTTTCGACTCGGGGCGTTGTTCGCGATGTGAAGAACTGGCTGCTCAAAAATTCTCGAACTCTGCCACCCTTCACCTACCATATCCTTTGCTCGTCTGGGTGGGATTTTGCGATTTGTGGTTGGCTCCGACTGGGTTGTGCGCGCTAAGATAAGGATCGATAAGACGGCTGAGGCGGTGATGCCCCGCTGTGGCTGGTGAATAGTGTGGGATTTTCTGCAAGGCTGATAGGGCGACTTACAACTTTTTTTGCGATCAGGTGAATGCGCGCTTGTTCATGACTTCCATCTCTCTCTCCCCGCTTTTCTCGCCATTTTTGTGAAATTTCAGTGCGAAAATGGGTCCCCGAGGTAGAGGCCGCGCTGGTTTCCGTGGGGGAAGAGGTGGTACTCGTGGGCGTGCTGGCGGAGGCGGACGAGGTAGAGGCAGAGGCAGAGGCAGAGGAGGAAGCTCAGGCCGTAGCCATGGCAGATTCGATACCGCCCGTGTTGAAGAGAGCGAGTGAGTTCTCGGCCTTAGCAAACTTTGATTTATGAATCTGACGCGTCCTTAGGTCTGGATCCGATTCTGGGAAAGAGACGGAATCAGAGATGGAGGAATCTGATTTGTCCATGTCTGATGACGAGGAGGATGAGGATGAGAAGCCCCAAAACACCAGGCCTTACATGGCGCTGCTGCAAGGTTTTACTCAGTCGTCAGAGCCGAGTGCTAAGAGAAGGAAGCTCGAAAGCGGTAGGGCAGAAAGTGCGCCCGCGACAACAGCAGAGTCCTCGGAAGAAGAGAATGATGAAGAAGCAAGTGAGAATGACGCGGACAGGGTCGATGAGGAGGAAGAAGAAGAATCCGCAGACGTCGAAGAGGAGGAGCAAGAAAGCGATGACGAAGACGAAGTCGACGCAACTGATCCATTCGATAATCACTTTGCGACAGCAGCAGAAGACGCTTATACGAAGAAGATCAAGGCAATTCAAAAGTATGGCTGGACATCCGCAATCAACAAATCCCCAAGAGCAGCTGTTATGTATCCAGAGTCAAAGGGTTCAGAAGTGCCATCAATTCCTCGGCCAATCTCCAGCTTGGAGATTTTTAAGCTCAAGCAGAAGCTGAAGGAGTCTGCTTCAAAGAAGATTCCTTCTCTTAGCACTCTGCAACAGACTCTGGGGCCGATGCTGTTCAACTACAACGACATGCTTTACGACAGCCGAGATATCAAGAACGCTGAAGGTCTGAGACAACTCGTTTGCTTACATGCCGTTAACCACGTTTTCAAGTAAGATTCTTCACACTCAGGACCTGGAGCCCCTCCTAACATTTCACAGGACCCGAGATCGTGTTATCAAGAACAACTACAGGTTGGCAAGGGAAGAAAATGCCGACCTCGAATTGAGAGACCAAGGTTTTGCACGCCCGAAGATTCTCTTCATCCTGCCAACGAGACAATCTTGTCTCAAGATGGCCAATACTATCGAAGGGCTCTGCGAACCCGATCAACGCGAAAACAGAAAACGTTTCGAGGACGCCTATACTGAAGAAAACACATTCAGCAACAAGCCTGCAGACTTCTGCGATCTCTTTGAGGGTAACGACGACGACAACTTCCGCATCGGCATGAAGTTTACGCGCAAGACCATCAAGTACTTCTCGCAATTCTATAATTCTGACATTATCTTTGGCAGTCCGCTGGGTCTGCGCATGGCTATCAGCTCGACAGAAAAGAAGAAGGATGGGGATTATGACTTTCTGAGTTCGATCGAGATGGTCGTGGTCGATCAGGCAGACGCTCAGCTCATGCAGAACTGGGAACATGTAGAGCACATTTTCGAGCACTTGAATCTTCAGCCCAAGGACGCCCACGGTTGCGATTTCAGTCGCGTGCGAAGCTGGTACCTTGAAGACTGGTCAAGGTACTTCCGCCAAACCGTCATTCTCTCCGCGTTCAATACACCTGAGATAACCGAGCTCTTCCGCACCCAATGCCACAATTGGGCTGGCAAGATTCGGTTTCAATCACATCAACCCGGCGTTCTCCAACAGCTGGGCGTTAAGGCGCGGCAGACTTTCTCCCGCTTCGAGGTTGAGTCCGTCGACAAGGAGCCAGATGCACGTTTCGAATACTTCATCTCAGCCATCTTGCCCTCCCTCGTCAAGCGCCAAAAGGATGCTGCCGGCACCCTCATCTTGATACCTTCGTACTTCGACTTCGTACGCGTCAGAAACTACTTCGCCACCAACCCCGCCGCTGGAAGCCTCTCCTTCGGTGCCATCTCCGAGTACTCAGAAATCAGCGACGTGTCGCGAGCGCAGTCTCATTTCCTCTCCGGCAGACACAAGGTTCTCCTCTACACGGAACGTGCGCATCATTTCCGTCGCTACGTGTTGAAGGGCGTTCGACGTGTCATTATGTATGGCCTGCCAGATAACCCCATCTTCTACCGTGAGATTGCCGGAGGCTACTTCGCCCACAGCGAGGAGCAGCTCAGGCTGGAGCCGGGTCAGGGTACCGTCAGGGCCATGTTTTGTAAGTACGATGCCATGAAATTGGAACGCATCGTCGGCACAGAGCGCAAGGGCAAGATGATCCACGACAAGGGCGATACCTTCGACTTCGTGTAGATGGAGGATGTAGTATATATTTGCTGCGCCTATCTCAAGAGGCTTGAAAAGTTGTTTATTTTGCCGTAGTATACAAGTATACCCTACAAGACCATAATTGTTCGACTGGCCAGGTATTTTCGCTGGTATTTAACCATTTCTAAAAGTTACAAATCTCCTGTTCACCTCTTCGCTATCCGCATGCGCCTTGGCTCATACCGCGGATGGCTCCCTCCGCTCCGATATCCACCACCAAGCCATCACTGTCAAGCTGCCGCTGTCCCTTTCTTTTGGTTCTTTTCTTTCGTTTACTTTCATCACATTATGCTTTCAAATCCTGGAACTTGGCCACCATCATTTCGAACGCCTCCTTGCCGTCCTTACGAAACCTCGTCACCTTGTTCATGTTCTTGCGGGTGAGATCGGTAGGCTCTTTGCCCTTTTGGCGGTCGAGAGCGACAGCCTTAGCCGTCATGGCGAAGCGCACGTCGCGGGGCCCGTCGACGAGCTCGAGGATAGCGGAGGGAGCCTGATCATACTTGTTTCGGGGCTCAGTGCGGAGGACGCGGGTGTAGCCGCCGGGACGATCAGCGTATCGACTTCGTAGCTCGCCGAATAGTTTAGGAAGCAGGTCATGTGGCGTCTAGAGAGTATCGCAAGTTAATGATAATGTCCCAGCTTGCATGTCAGACACCACCACCAGCACTGGGTGGGGGTAGCAGGGACGACGCACGTATAGCATGGCTTGGGCCTTCCGCCTTGTCTCCTCATTGTTCCGTTTCGCGAGAGTGATGAGCTTGTCGGCGAGGCGCTGGGCCTCCTTGGCCTTAGCGTAGGTGGTGTGGATGTGCTCGTGGGCGACGAGTGAAGTGACGAGGCCACGGAGGAGGGCCTGTCGCGCCGACGACGTACGGCTCAAATGCCTGTATTTGATAAGACCTCCCGCCATGGCTGCGTCGTCTCAATCGATCGGCGGTCCCTTGTATGGATTTCGAGGACGTTCGAAGGAGAGCCGGATGAGCGATGTCGAAGCTCTCTGCTCAGTTCTCCTCGCTGGCGGCCGGCAAACGAATGTGCTATCGTCGTCGTCGAATCGTCTGACGTCTATCCCAAATTTTCGGTTCTGGGCGACTGCAACAGGACCCGGGGGGGTACCCTGACACCGAACGAAGGCTCGTTCTGGTTGGTTCCTGGCCACCCATGTGGGACCCCGTCTTCTGAGCAACAACCCCTGCAGCAACCAAAATCCACCCGGAGAGGCTGAAAGTCGCTCGCTGGCCCAGGGCCAATCCGATTAATTAACGTCATTCCGCTCGAGGGCTCTCGCCGACATCAAACCGACACCAAGTCCCGCTTTCTTCAAAGCAAGGACCCAATTCGCTCCGACGACGGACTTGATCAACGTCGCAACATGATACCGTAATCTGTTCTCACTTTTTCTTATATTCCGAGAAGAAGTCATCTACGATATCAAACGGCTCGAGGGCGCGAATCGTATCGAATCGACCGAGAACAAACATGGGCTTCACCTCTGGTTTCGTACGTTCCGCTCCCCCTCCCCCCTCCAATCTGATACCCAAGACAATGCGTCGAGGCTATCAAGAGAAGAGAGTTAGATTCTAACGATTCGGACAAACAGACCGGTGGTGTGACCCTCACCCTTGGTGTAGCCTACCTAACCGTCCTTGCCCACCAGCGCAACCGCGAGGCGCAAGCCCACATTGTCCGCTCCCAAACACACGTCCTCTCTACCCTTCTCGAGCCGCAGTTCCGCATCCCTCCTCCTCTGACGCGCTCCGAGCAGACCGTCAAGGACCGCGAGAACCTCGTCGAGACAGCCAAGGAGCGCTGGAACAGGGAAGTCCAAAACGCCGTGCGGTGGGCGCAGCACACGGATTGGAGCGAGGTCCGCGAGGGTCTCGAAAGCAGCGCGGCACGGTTTTGGGGCGGGGCTATCGACAAGACCGCCGAGGTGGGCGAGAAGGCAACGCCGATCGCGAAGGATGTCGTCGAGGGCGCGAAGCAGAAGGGTGCTATTTTCGCCAAGGAGGAGGGCGAGAGCCTGCGTAGCGAGGCCAAGAGCGCGTGGGAGAGAGCAAGGGAAAAGACGCTTGCTGCAGAGGAGGTAGCGCGCATGAAGGCTGCCGAGGTCAAGAACGCGGCTGATGCCAAGGCTGCCGAGGTCAAGGCTGTCGTGGGCGACGTCGTGGAGAAGAGCAAGCAGCAGAGCGAGGCTGTTTACGTGAAGGCGCAGCAGGCGGCCAACGTGGCGGAGGACAAGGTCAGCATCAAGGAGGACGGCAAGGTTCTGCCTGCTGGTTCCCCTGTGCAGAAGGTTCTGCACCAGCGTTACGAGAAGCCGAGCGGGTTGACCAAGACTGTCAAGGAGACGCTGGCGGAGCGCTATCAAAGGGTCGACGAGCGGGATAACACGCAGCTCAGAGGTATCTGATTGCACTGTACTGTTTCACTACTGAGCCTTCCAAAGAAAAAGGGGGGGCTTCCCGGTGGCCCAACGGGAAGGGCGGAAGTTGTACTACCATCCTCAACTTATAGAATGAGAACAGCAAGCCCTTTTTTCTTCTTTGTGATCAACTGTTGTTCTTGCTCGACGGTGGAACTTGTGACGGGACTTGTCATGTGGGCGGGATGTGGTATAACAGGACGACTGATCTATTATTTTTTTGCAGTCGCCTTTCAGGGGTTTACGCGACGATCCGGAGCTCAATCTGGTCCTTAGGGAGATTCATTTTACCCACCCTTCCTGATTCACTTACGAAGATCACTAAAGTTTGAAGTTTTCTTGGGATATCCCATACCTTTGGCAACTCACATCTGAAATTAGCAAACCCCCACCCCCCCTCAAGATCCCAGGACGATATACAAACCTGCGTCAGAAAGTTGATCCAGAGAGGCTTTCCCAATGTCGGCCCAGCAGCCACCTTCGCATTCTACGGCCATGCGCCCGCGGATGTCACTCTACCGCTACTTCATCCGCCTCCGCGACCGCCTTGAGCTCCTCCTGCTACACTATGTCGATGGGGACCCCTACGCGAGGTCAGACTTCGCATCCTACAAGGCGGACCGCAACGAGAAATGGTCGCAAGAGCAAAAAAAATCCACCAATGTCAAGCGCGTGACCACGAATACAATGATCGTCACCTTCAAGCCCGAGACGATACGGGATACAGCGGAAAGTCCCGAGAACCGCGGCATGGATAACTACGACGCCCATGCGCTGCCCGCGACGATGATCTTGCCGAAAAGTCCAGACATTAACGGCGAAGAGAAGGGTACGGAGGTTTTCCCGGGCTTCGATTTCGATTTGGGAGAGACTGCTGCTGGGGGTCAGATCGTGACAAGCGACAAAACCAGGCCTCCACAAGCCGAGAACGATGGCAAAAACTTGAATATCGGCAAAGACTGCGTGAAAAAATCTCGGCCGCGCGAGGTCTCCAAGGCCAGTAGTACCATCTCTTCCATGGTTTACTCCACGATTAGCGACGCGAGATGGCTGAAAAGGAAAAAGTCCGATTCCAGGCCGGGATACTTCGACCCTGACCCCTTTCCTCGAGATGAAGACGGAGGCAAAAGACCAACAGAAGTTGAGGCCGACAGTGACAAGTTGGTCATGAATATTCCGCTCGAGCTGCGAAACAGACTATAGACCCATCACTGGTTAATCTCCTCAATGACAATTTCATCCGTCCGCTTTTTTCTTTGCCCCCTGGCAGGTCAGCAACAATCTCTGGATCGCCCAATTAGGCACCCTGATACCCTCGGCGCTGAGGAAGCTCAGTCTTCATATCAGGGACGGCCAAAAGACGAAGGCTTCAATTGAAGTTGGGATCATCCGGTTCCATTTGATGGCAGACGTAATAATGAGTGACCGGGTTTTCCAACCCCGTGAACGAGGCAGGCGCAGTCATCGCCCAGTTTGGGTCGGAACGATTGCACAACGTCCCATTAGAAAATTTTATTAGTTACATCCGGCAAAAAAGAAGCTTCATCCATGTTACTATAATACTTGAAAAGACAGTTCACGGGCAGACTTGGTGGTCTCCCACTGCAGTGACGCGGGACGACTAGGAAATGGTATGTATCACAGTAAAGTACACGTCCGCCCGAACCAAGGACCCGCCCTCCAACCTCGAGGTCCTCTTCCCATCCAACCGCGCAAGAGATCGTCACTCCAAGCGAGTGTTTTTCCAGCACGTTGAAACCTTTTCCTACCCACATGCCGACGGGCTCTCAGGGGCTAAACTTACAAGAAAAAAGCGTAAGAATTGTGATTGCGTGTAAATATGTGTGATGTGGTGAGTGGATTGTGGCAAACAGATTGTGATGCGGTGGTTCACAAGTGTAGCGATGTCGAACTTGTGAATTGTGTGCATTCCCTCCCTACCCGATCACAGACCTAATGATTCCTTCTCTGGGTTAGGGTGTACATACTTACTAAGGCCACTAGCCATCTAAGCAACGCACCTGTAGCACCTCTCGCACCGAGACCAACGACGAACTTCACCCAGTAACCCAAACCGAGGATTTGCACGCCGTTGCGGTCAAAGTCGGGCTTTTCAGCCGTCATGCGAGAAAGACGAGCAAGTTCTTTGGGGGAGTACGGCATGTAGCGCACACGAATGAACTTCTCAAGCCAAGAGGGTGTATGGGCAATGGAGCGACGATGGGTAAACATGTCAAAGGATGCCCGGCCGCGGTAGTTACCCGTGCCGGAGTCACCTACACCGCCGAAGGGGACCGTTGGCAAGGAGGCGTGGAAGAACGCGTCGTTCTTGGTGGCACCGCCAGAAGTGACTTCGTTGAGAACTGTCAAAGGTCAGTCATGTTCACCCCAAAAGTATTTATTTGTACTTACTCCTGTCATTCTCAGCTTCACTTCCGAAAGCGAAAAGCGCCAAAGGCGTCCTGTAAACCTGATTCGCAATGTTGATGGCGTCGTCGAGCGTGTCATACGGCATGATGGCGAAAACAGGGCCGAACGACTCCTCCTTCATGACGGAATCTAGCATGGAGTCGACGAGAACCGCTGTGGGCTCAATGAAGAGCTGATCCTCATCCAAACCTCCACCCATGACAATCTTGCCGTTCGTCTCGTCAAGCAACTTCTTGATGCGCAGGAACGACTTCTTGTTGACGATGCGGGAGAAGTCAGGGCTGTTCTTTGCGCCGCTGGGGAAAAACTCCTTGTAAGTGGCGTTTAAGCCTTGAATAAGAGGCTCGACAATGGCGCGATCGGCCAGGATATAGTTCTGAGAAATGCAGACCTGGCCAGCGTTGAGGCACTTGGACCACATGAGACGGCGGGCGGCCAGCTTGACGTTGGCGTTCTTGGTGACGAAAGCAGGGTTCAGACCTCCCAACTCGAGGGTGACGGGAGTCAGAGTCTCAGCCGCCTTCTTGGCGATGATCTTGCCAACAGAGGTGCTGCCGGTGTACATAATCTTGTCCCACTTCACATCGAGAAGGGCCTGGGTCTCCTTGACGGCGCCATTGACCACCTGGTAGGCCTTGGGGTCGAGAGCAGCCTCGAAAATCTTGACGAGGACCATGGCAGTATGCGGGGAGTTCTCGGAGGGCTTAAGGACGGCAGTGCAGCCGGCGGAAATGGCACCGATGATTGGGAGGAGAGTCAGTTGGACAGGGAAGTTGAAGGCGCCAATAACGAGGGCCATGCCGAGAGGCTCTTTGCGGATGCGCGGCTTCAGGGCAGCATAGGTGAGTGGCACGTCGTCGGGGATCTCGTCCTTGGCAAACTTCTCGAGGTTCTTGATCATGTACAGACAGTCGTTGGCGGCCCAATCAACCTCAGAAAGGAGGGCCTCGTGCTTGCATTTCCTCATGTCTTTACGCAGAGCGTCGCAGAGCTGGGGGGTGAAGTCCTTGATGGCCCAGTAGAGCTTCCGAAGCTGCTTAGTACGCCACTTGAGATCCTTGGTCTTGTTGGAGCGGAAGGTGGCGCGCAGGGTGTCGGTAAGGCGATAGATGTCGTCAATGGAAGTATGACTGAACTCTGGGATCTTGACGTCTGCTGAGAGCGACATTGTGACGGGCTTACAACGATGACCTTTCAGTACAGTTTGATGATTTCTTCTGCGATAAACCAGACCAGGAGAAGGGAAAAAAGGGGTTCGTGAGGGGAAACTACAAAACCGGGGTTCGGGGTCGCGGAGTTGTGATAAGGCTGGCGTATATTAAGGTTGAGAGGGCTGCGTCGACTTATGTAGTCGGAGTAGCAGAATAGCAGCAGTATCAGCAGCTAGCGGGATGGCCGTTCGGTAAGGCACAGCTTAAAGTGAGTGGATGGATGCGCCTGTGACAGAGCTCCACCGCGCGTGCTCGGTCTCCGCGTCGCCGGGTGTGATGGTGGGAGCACGGGAGGCAAGGTACTGGAAGATAAAAGCTATTTGATAGTGCGTTTGCTTAAGGAGGCCCGGGGCGAAGAATCTCGGTGCAAAACAATGCGTGCCGTCGGGATGAATCGCGTGCAGATTTGTATTCAATTCAATCTTTCTAGAAGGCTGGTGTTTGTAGGAGTATTAGAATCACACGCTGATAGCTGAGTCGATGATGCGAGTGCGAATGGTGATGTGCTAATGTATATTCAGGAGGGGCCAGAGACCAGTAGCGGCTGCAACTTGGAAACGAGCTCGTTTCCCCAAGAGGGAGCTACGGTAACGACGCAGTACGCTAGTTGCATGTGAACGAATGCCATTCCGGCTACACGGAAAGGTGGTGTGTGGGCGATGGCACTTGCTCTTTGCCGAACCAGCCTGCTGCCATGCGCTGGAGTACTAAGGGACTGCTTGGGGAAAAGACAGGGAATGGAGGTATACATGTCCCGACGGAGCAGGTTGAGAACGGACACCTTGGTGAGCCGATGTGCTGTTGCCCAAGTCATGATGCGTGTAGCTCTTCCAATGGTAAGTAAATGTGCTAGTCGCTTTTGGCTCGCCTCTAGAAGCTTGGAAGCATTGCGCAGCTTCAGGTGAATCACCCCCAACATCAGCTTCGGTACGCAGGTTCCAGCGCGACAGTGCCAGTTGAAGCGCTCAACCGCCTTCCCAGTCCGTTCCGTCTGATTACAAACCACAGAGGAGGGACGCCACCCCCTGCGTATCTCGCACCTGCAGAACGCTAAGAAAGATGCCGAGGCATCAATTTATTCAGGACTGGACCGGCACGACGCCCTTGCTCCCAGAGCATCTTTTTTATACTACTGTTCCAAGCCTCTGCCGAGAATATGTGGGTTGATATGTTTTGGGCCTTGGCAACAAGAGGACTTATGCAAATTTCAGAAGTGAGTTGGGCCGGTATCATTCCCCGTTATACATATTGACTGTCTTCGTTGTAAAGAAATAGCCGCTTAGATAGCAAAAGGTATGACGGGAGGTAAATCGAAGCCAAGGTATGGCTGATTGTTATACCACAACCATCAAGTGGATGAGTAGGTGAGCTCGTTACTTCTCTTTGCTTGGCAGTGTTGGTTGGTCTCTGAATAACCTGTCTGTCCGGTACAAGTCGGGCCCAAGGAACGCGCCCATTTTGCATTTCTATAAAGCCGGTTTTGCACGGATGTATACATGGAGATGTTACACGGACGCGCTGCACCTCCAAAAGAACAGGCGCCTAGTCATATACATTTTTCCGACAGACCCCTTGAAGTAGAGTTCCCCGCAGCGGTCGAGAATGGAGGATTGCCAGTCGGTTTTTTTTCTACCGGCGAGCAAGCCTTTGCTTGCCGCCGCGGCCCTGTACAGCAACCATCTCCGCGACCTTGCTGTCAGCTGCCGTCTTATCTGCTGCCTTGAGGAAACTCTCGATCTTGGCCGTGCCGTCAACAATCTGTCCCTGCTCGTCCTTCGTAACTTCACTCTCGAATTGGCTCGTGCGGAATGCCCTGAGTTCCTCGCGACGCTCCGGTGTCATGCGCCACTCCACGGGGAACTTGGGCTTGCTCTTGAACTGGTGGTGTCTTGTGTCCAGGGGAATATCCTCAAAGGTGTCTTTGGGATCCTGTCAAAAAGGTCCCAGTCAGTCTCGCAGTGATTCGCGGTAACATTCAAGTCGCGTGAATGCTCACCTTGGCCGTCTCGATAAGCTTGTCTACCAGATCAGACAAGTGACGCTTGTTTTGCGCCTGATGCTCAAACTTCTCGCTGCTCATCTTGATAGTGTCCTTCTCCGGGTTGTAACGTGAGCCGGCCAGTTTCCTGAGCTTGTTGGCTTGTACGGGAGTGAGCTTCAGGTCTGCCGGCGAGAACTGCACGACAACCTTCTTCTCTGCCGGATGGTATTCGCCCATATACGTTGTATATCGGAATCGCAGCACCTCATCCTCGGCGGGCGGCTCAAAGTCCTTGGCAAGATCTGTTGATAGCCGGTCAGTAAAGGATCTTTTAGCAGGGCGGCTGCTAAGTGACGGCACGCACTAAAAAGCAAGGGCATCTCCCATGCCATAATTCGGTGGTAATGCCTGTGCTCTCGAATCTCGTCCAGTTTGCCGTGAGCCATGGGCGTCATGTCATCCTCGTCAAACTCATCCAACACATTCTCCGTCTCCGCCGTCGGGTCGTCCTCGTCGTACCAGAAGGACTGCCTGTTGGGTTTCGTCGACAATGTTGCCTGCTTCCACTCCTGGCTGGTCCAGATCGGCTCTTCGGTCTGCATGTCCTTCGCCATCTCCCTCTCAAGGTACTGATCCAGTTTCATCTCCTGTGCTGACGGGTCGCGCTTCCTGATCCTCTCGAGGGCGTTGACCTCGTCCGGCTTGAGCTTCTGGATCATTTCTTCGACCGTCTCGCGCGACCTGTGAAGCGAATCATCCGCACCGCCCTCCTCGTCATCGTTTGGGGCTCGTCTAGTGGAGCTCACGGCGAATGCTCGCCTTTGCGTCTGCGGAGAGATTTGTGTCGCGGCTTGAGGTGCGATTCGAGGAGCGGTGGATATCCGGCGACAGCTGCGGACGCAGAATCGGATTGCTTGCCCTGCTGCTGCCATCGTGGGCAATTGGGCGTTTGGTGAGGCCTTGCTAATCGACGCTGTGGGATGTCGCACGTGGAGGATTGGTGTTGAGAATTGTCCCCGAAATTTTTGGACTGAGCTCCAGCCACATTTCCTTGCTGCGTCAGCCACAGCCAACGTGTCCCGCCGATTCTGCCACTAGTCACCCGTAAAAATGGCAACAACATTTATTTGGCCAGACTGGAATGGAAATTCCTTGGCGTACTGGTGTGATTGACTGTCTCATTGGGCCTAACTACTTTTCAAGTTGATCAATTGAACTAAAATCCGAATCATCAACCCATCCGACCACTTTTTGAGCGAGATACACCGAAAGTACTTTCATTGGTCGAGCTCGAATTGGCCTGTAGCTCATGGTTCGATCTTGATAAAACTACATGCCACCAGAAGAACTAAACAGTATGTAGAGGAATTAAAGAAGAATTACATTATCATGAAGCGAAAGCACCCGTTTGTCCGGCGCCAATGCAAGTTCCCAGGTATACGATGTCCGACAATATTTATACATTAAATTCCAGACGGCTTGCGGTTCATTATGCCGGTACTGAACTGCCTCGCCTTGTCAAAAGTGTTCTTCATGCCCATGAACGAGGTACGATGTGACTTCAGCTCGGGTTTCCTGTCCGAAGTTAGTAAATTCTTCCATCCAATGCGGTTCTGAGACGGGCTTACCCAGACTCCCATTCCTGCTGCTGTGAAGACTGCGGTGGAGAAATGCTGCCAGTGCTCAGCGACGATGTCTGCAGCGCCGGTTGAGGTTGGTTCAGAGGCGGACTCTGCCATCCACCCGGCATCTGTTGTGGCAGGTCCGGAAAGGGCTCCTTCTGTTGGGGAGGAGTATTGCTCGGACTCGGCCGGTATGAAGCTGTGTCGAAGGACGCTGTGTACGGGGCAGACGGCGCGACAAGACCGCCTTGCTCCTCCGAGATGCTGCTCTTTGAGTATTGGGACTGTACGGCTAGATTTCCAGAGTATGTCAGAGCACCAGGATACGACGCCGTATTCTGATACGACGCCCGCTGGTCGGAGCCAGACTTGGCATCCGGGCTCTGGGAAGAGGGCTGGAACTGGCTCCCGGAGAGGTTGGACGGCGTAGGGGAGGGGTTCAATGCGTATGACGGCGCTGGCTTCCGCCTGATGGGTCCTTGCCCGGGTGAGAGCAACGGCTCGGTGACAAGACCATCGCTCGAGTGCGTCCACTGCATCGAAGGCGACTTGATGTACGGCGGTCTCTGAAATCTCTCGTCCGGACCTGGCTGCGGGTCGAATTCGTACCGCGACAACATCTCTTCCATTTGCACCTGTTGGGAGTACCTCCTCTGAGACGGCAATTCAGCGATGGTGGTCGGTGGCATCACGACGGGCGACATTTCAACCTTCGCGGGTCTCGGCGGCGACGGTCCGTATTGTTGAAGAAGCGAGACTTGAGCGGCGATAGCGGCTTCCAGCTCCTGCGTAAGCTTCTCGTTACGAGGTTTGAGCGGAGATGGAGCATGAGGCGAGGCATCCTCGATTCTGCGAGCGCTGTTCGGGAACGATTCGGTCCTCGGTGTCTCGTAGCCTGGCTTTCGGTCCTCGTC
This sequence comes from Colletotrichum sansevieriae, assembly GCA_026260285.1. NCBI lineage: Eukaryota > Fungi > Ascomycota > Sordariomycetes > Glomerellales > Glomerellaceae > Colletotrichum > Colletotrichum sansevieriae. The sequence continues at coordinate 39,360 of JAOQIF010000356.1, forward strand.
TTCAGACGCCTCGGAAGCCTTGTCGTCGTGGTCCTCCCAGTCGTCGTAGGTTAGACCCTGTCGCCCGGTGCCCACGCCACGGACAACCTTTGAGACGGCTGAGTTGCCGTTCTGCATTGCCTTGTTCAGCGCCGACATGATTTCGGAGACGCGTTCGATGAGGACTCCAGTGCAGTCCTCGTCTTCGCCATATTTGATCGCGGACTGGAGGGCGTTCTCGTTATCATTGTTGGCGTGAAAAATGTCTGCGCCATGATCCAGTAGAAATCGCACGCATTCCGCATCACCCTCGCGAGCCGCCACGATCAAGGCGGTATCGCCATCGCGGTCCTCAAGATTGATGTCGGCTCCGGCATCGAGAAGGACCTGGAGCGCATCCGTGGGCAGGTTTATGACTGCGTTGATCAGAACTGTCGAGTGATCCCAACCGCCGAAAACGTTGAGCTCTGCTTTGGCACGGACTAGGAGTTCCAAGATTGTCTGCTCACCCCTCATAGCAGCTGCCATGATGGGGTAAGTGTCCTCTCCAGCTCCCAAGTCGGGATTGGCACCGTTCTCAATCAATAACGTTACAATTTCTACCTTTCCGGACTCGCAAGCTGCCTGTAGAGCGGTTCCTTGAGGGAAATTTTCGTTTTCGGTGAGTGAGTTGACATCGGCTCCACGGTCTAGGAGCTCCTTCACCACGTCGTAGTGGCCTTCTGCCGCAGCAGCTTGGATAGCCCATCCGTCAGCGGAGTTGACGTCAGCTCCTCTATCGAGAAGCAAGTTGACAATGTCGAGCGTGCCATCGTATGCAGCGGCAGTGAGGGCCGTGCCGTATCTGAGCCGTGTTAGCACCATGTCTCGGTCCCGGGAGCAGATCAACTTACTCTTCGCCGGTCGCGTTCGGATCCACATTGAAAGTCCCCAGAAGTAGCTTGACAGTCGATTCCTTCTCAAGGTCTGTAGCTTCATACAGACTGTCATTGAGCGTTTCCTTCGAAATATTTCCTCCTGTGTACTCCCAAACAGCTTCCAGAACCTTGTCCTGGTGCTCAGCAGTGGTAGCGGCTTGGTGGAAGAGCTCATCGCAGTCGAGGTCTTTACGCTGTTCGAGGAGAATCATGACAATGCCCCAATTCTCTTCCCCAGTCGCCGCTTCCAAAGCTTCCTGGAAACACTCTTGGGGGTGGTCATAAGTCAAGAGCTTGTTGAAGACGTTAACTCTGCCAGAAAAAGCAGCCTTGACGAAGGCCTTGTCGAATTCCTTGGGAGGCAATTTGTCGGCATATGTCTGCGTAAGGTATTCGAACATCGACAGGTCGGCATGCAGGCCAGCTAGGGCCAAGGGAGAGTCGATACTATCGTCCTCGACAGCCAAAGAAACGTCCTTCTCAACGAGCAACCTCACGGCATCCGGGTTGCCGGAAGAAATCGCAGCGTTCATGACAGGACCAATGTCGCTTGCGATGGCGTTTGCGTTTGCGCCTTTCTGGATCAGCTTATGCATGATCTTGACGTGGCCGGCGTTTGCAGCCATGGCCAACGGGGTTTGTTCGCCAACATCGATGCCATCGTCGATGTCGGCACCACGCTTGAGAAGCTCATCTACAATGTTCGGTCGCCCAAAGTAAGCGGCGAAGTGAAGCTAGGCAAGATATCAGAGCGACGCCGCGTATGAAACCACCCATAGCTCAACGGAGACTTGGCTGGAAAAGGCGTGAACTTACAGGAGTGTTCGTGAGCTCATCTCTCTTGTTTATCTCGTCCTCATGACCGTTCTGTATCAGTGCGGAAACAAGCTGTCTGAAACCGAGAGCGGCAGCGATGTGGAGCGCGGTCATATGCTTGGCTTCAAACCCCACCAGGACCTTTGTGGTATGCATGTATACCAGGAGCCACCGGTAGCGAATGAGAGATTCCTTCTGCCAAAAGTCATCTTCGCTAAGATCCTCGGCGATTTCCAAAGTGGCTTTGCTGGCATGGTGAAGCCAGTGCTTAACTGGGTAAGCAAGAGCTCTGTCAGCAATACTTTGAGCCTCCTCGATCTCATCATCCTCCATTTCATCATTGTTGTGAACGGAATCCTCATCATCCCAATCCGTGTCGTCATCTGATTCCGGCTCCGTCTCGCTGTCGCCTTGATTGTCTTCATTTGTTTCGGAACCTTCATCGTCATCGCCATCTTCTTCGCCGTCGTTACTTGTAGCGGACCCTTCTGATCCATTCCTGCTGTTCGTCTCCTCCGCAAGCTTCTCAACAGCAGGGAAATCGAAGGCCCCTTTGATATGCGCCAGGCATCGGAGCGCGATGATCCCGTGCTGCCATGTGCTCTCATCACCGGACATGCCCAGAATCCTCTTCGAGAATTCCTTCTCGAGCAGAAGATCCTTGACGACTCTATCCATGAAACCGATCGTGTTCTCCGACTTGCCACTACGCTTGACGACCAGTAGCGGCCTGCATTTCTTGACTAGGTCTTGGAGTTCGGCCTTCCCTTCCTCAGTCGTGGAAAACCCGGCGAGAATGACCAGCTCGTCTTCTGTGGGCTCCTCAAATGTGAGCACCAGGGTTCGCAGAAGCTCCTTGATCTTGTCCGCTTCCTTTTCGTTCGCTCGGAAAATCCCAGACCAAGCCGCATCTAACAAAGCCTTCAGGTCTTGGGGCATGCCCTCCAACATGTGCCGAATTCTGAGATCGCTTTCGGCCTCCGGGAGTTCTGCTAGCTGCATGCAGGAAAGTTTGATCCACTGGCTATTCGACGCGCGTTTGCCGATCAGGCTGCTTGCGAAATAGGTGAGTGCCTTGTTGTATTTCTTTACGCTGCCGAGCTCCTGGACCTTTTCCTGTGCAGTCTTGCGCAATTCTAGTTGAACCTGGTCGCAGTACTTGTCGTCATCGAGGTCAATAAGCCGGATCCCATCCACCTTCAAGGCGTCCTCCACATTCTGAACGTCTCTGCTGGTGATGAACCATCGGGTTGGAACGCGCCTTTCATCCTCGTTCTTGAGTTCCTGCATCTCTGAGTGGATGAATCGCATCAGCTTGACAGTGGACTCGGCATCCTCTGGCAGGGCATGTAAGTTGTTGACAATGAAGTATACCCTACGACCAATGAATTCGTCCATCAGCATGTCCTGCAGAGTTTGCCACAGGTTCTCGACGGTGAGGTTGGCCTGCGTCTTTGAGAAATCTTCTCCCTTCCTCTTCACGAAGTGCTTGGCATACACAGACAAGGATGGCTGCTGAGCGATGAGCTGTCGTACTAGTGACTTGAGCAAGTCTTCGGCTGTTGAGAAGTCCGATGAGGGTTCGCAAAAGAAATACGCGAGAAGAACCGGACCCCGGCCTTTGTTCTGCTTCTCGTCGGCCTGAATCACATTGTCGACGTCCTGAATTACGGCCATACTTGCCCGTGTCTTGCCCCTTCCTTCGGGTCCGCGTATGAAAAGTACCTGCCCACGACTCTCGGTTCTCTTGGTTTCCGACATGTCAGTGTCTTCCAACCAGTCGAGATACTCCGTCTCCTTGGGGATCCAAGTTGATGGCGGGAACTGGGGCGCCAGCATCCTCCTCTTCTTTGCAACCTGACCGCCGTTCAAAAGCTCCATTACATTGTTGACGGTATCTTGGTCGATACCTCGCGTAGAGTTGAGACGATTTTTGACGACAAGCGCAGCCCCGTGGATAAGTCTCTTCAGCGGCTCCCTGACAAGCTGATAGCGAGAGTCTTTGAAGTCGCTAAACTTGACGAGATCTCGGTGGTTTGCCGCAAGGGCCATCTCTTCAATTCCAGGGAGTGTTGCCGACTCTCTCGGCACGAAATCCTGCACCTTCTTGGGAATCACTGTCTTGACGATTTTAGACATAGCAGCCCCGTACTTTTCCTGGGTGAAATCGGTCGGATGGTTTTCATAGAAGCAAACAAGTTGAATTGCCGGGCTCAGCTTGAGAGCCAGTCGCAGGAAGTCGTTCTTCAGCTCCTTCAAGCTTTCATCTCCTGGCGTCATCATCTTCACCAAGGACGAGGACCTGGTGTAGCCGAGATGCTCGCCAAAGTCTCCGAGCATAGATGCTGCAGCGGCAATCTCAGCACCGCCGAAGGGAGTCCCGAAGAAGGCGCATCCTGCGATGCACTCAAAAATCCTCGGGAACACATCGCGATATGTGTCTGCAGCTAGTGTTATGGCCTATCTCCATGGGTGAGCCTCAAATTGCCGAAGAGAACCCGGTGTTGCCTACCTTGGCAATAACTAAACCACCCATACTATGTCCAACAAAAACGATAGGGCGGTCCCGTATTCCCTAGGCATTGGTGAGCATCTTTATGATCACGATAAACTGGTAGCCAAACCTCTCGATTGGCTTGTAAACCTTCCAACATGGACTTTGCAATGTCCCTCATGAAAGACTTGACTTTGAGATCACCTATCCATGCTGACTCGTACTGATACAGCAATATCCGAGCCCTCGGAAAGTCCCTTGCAAGACCATCCTTCTTGCTGATTGAGTCCGAAGACTCTTTTGAGGCGCCGCCATAGATACCAGTGGCCCAGTTAAATCCTGTCTCAGATTTCCAACTGTCTTCGGGATGTGCTCCCAAGCCTGGTACGAAGACGATGCTATATTGCAGTTAGGTCTGATTTGGTCATCTTCCATACCGCAGAATGGTGACATACTCAACATCGACAGCTGATCCGGTTCCATTCTCTTTCTGAGGATTGTACAGCTCCTTGAAGCCTTGCTGAACCGTCTGATACGTCGCCCTCGGCTTCGGACCTCCGGGGGCCCCGTGAGGCGCCGCTCTTCTCGTTCCCGCACGCCGCAGAGACATGATTGCTGCTGTCGTTGATTAGACCTGACGAGACGGGAGCAAAAGAGGTAGGAATAAGGTCATAAAAAGACATGAGATGTCTCCCAGGCAGCGGCGCAGCGTGGGTAGGCAGTGCCTGTGAGGCTGTCAGTCCCGGGGTCCAGAATCACCAGTCGACTAGCAGCCAGTTGGATCCCCCTGCAGCTAGGCGGCCCGAAACGACCTTAGCGGCGTCAGCCCCCATGCAATGGCATCCTACGATGGTTAACAGATGTCCGATTGCGCCAATTGCCTGTTCAGTTGAGCCAGAGCTGTCTCTAATTTTGTAGCATTGTCCCACAGGTAAGCAACTAGCTTCAGTGGATTCGTCCCTTTTTGTGTTCTGAGGGAACAGAATGTGCTGCTTGTCTGGCGATGCACCCCGGTGCTGACCGCAGTTCATCATTTCAAGCGACATCAGACCAACCATTTTCGAGACCCCCCCCCCTTCCAAAATCTAGATGCCTGTTGTTCCTTCGCAGCCTGCTGCAGTCTAGATGACATGTGGCTCGAGCGACTGGTCCGAGTCTGGCCATCGAGACTCGCCTCTCGGAGAGGGGATTCTTTCATCAAAAAGGACTCGCCTCGAGGTCGCATCTCTCTACCTTAGCAAGCGCTACGCTCCGTGGACCGAAATACCCGTTAACTAGACGACTGGGTAGGGCCAGGTCCGATAGACCGGGTCAGACTCGAGTGGACGCCGGCTTACCAACCTGCTCTTTATCATCCCAAGACTCGCAAGAGTCACACCATGGAGGGGCAGTCCGTGCCTTTCACCGTCCGCGTCCTCGATGACGGCGTCGATCATGCAAAAACTCCAGCAAAGACCTCGCCGCCTGGGGCCTTCAGCGACCTTCTCCCGGCAACCAGCCGAGCGCAACACGACCACATAACCGTGCCGCGAGCCGACGACGTGGACTTTCTGGGCCGAGAGCTTCTTGTCCGACGTCTGAACGACGTCCAGGACCTCCTCTGGGTCTGCGGGCGTCCGATGCCTCCGAGGCCCCTCCACTACCAGGTCCTGACCTCGCGCGAGATTTACATCACAGAAAACCCCGAGCTTCACCTCGTCTGGGCCAAAAACCGCATCTTCCTCAAGCCGATACCCCGGTGGCTACTGGACCCAGACTTCTGGGCCACCCAACTGCTCCAGAACGCCGCCACCACCGACGACAGCGACGGGAGTAAACATCAGCCCGATCCGCGGAAGGATCTTGCGGCATGCGCGCTCGGATTTCTCTTCACTTACACGGCCCTCATCGCATACGAGAGCGACTTCCGCATTGCCGTCGACAAGGGTCTTGTGCCTCACCAGGTGAGCTGGGACCGGTGGAGGGCGCTATCGGCGCAAATCGTGCAGAATCACTGCTATGCGTCCGTCAACCCGCGGTATTGGTACGGCGAGCTCCGACTGAGCCGGCTGAACAAGATCTATCGGTTCCGGGTGGGGTACTTTCTTCGGGGATACTCCAAAGTTGTATCGCACGCTGTGTATGAGGACCTGTTGCGAGACAATTTCGGGACGCTGGCTGTGGTCCTCGGTTATGTTGTCATCGTCTTGACTGCCATGCAGGTTGGGTTGGCCACTAATCAGCTGGTCGAAGACAAACTGTTCCAGAACGTGAGTTACGGGTTCACAGTCTTTTCCATACTGGCACCCCTCATTGCCGGCTTCGGCATTGTCTTTTTTGTGATGATCATGTTTGTCAGCAATTGGATGGTGACAAAGGTTTATGAGAAGAGAAGGTTTAGGGAGATGGGAGTTGAGCCATTTTGGAGGGATCAGAAGGATGATCGATATACGCAAGTGTCGGCGAAACAAGATGGATCGTGACAATGTGAAGACGGGGAAGAAGGCTGAGGATTGAAACCACAGCGACCCAATTCGGTCGATATCAAAGTTAGGTAATGACCGTAATGTTTCCTGTCGGATGCTTCAATTAGTAAGTTACTGGGAGCAACTTGACGCCCGCCAATGAGGGACCAGACCCCTGCCCTTTTTGTCGCGACTGGCGCTGTTTGCCTGAGGTGCGGCCGCGGCGCCTGAAGGTTCGAACTGGACTACCCCAGAGGCAAGCTGGTGGACCCTGATCGGCTGTGCCACAGCACGTCACAGCCAGTGGAGAGCTACCCCGTCTGAAGCTTCCAGATCTCGTCCTCCGTCGCAAGTCATCAATGAAACCAGCGTCTGCGACGTCGATCAGCTCTGGCAGCAGCAACTCGCGCAAAATTATCCCAACATGTCTGTTGAAACTTCTTGTCTCCAGCGCCATTGTCTCGTCACAGTCGGCGCAACAGCCCGCTTCACGCAGCTTCTGACGGAAGTTCTCGACCCCAAGTTTCTCGACTTTCTCGTCAGCGACGGCTACACGAACTTGACGCTTCAGTGCGGCAAGGACTACGAACACTTCTCCCGAAACGTTCTTCCAGGACTTGTTTCAAAATACCTCTCTCTCGAGATCACCGCATTCGAGTTTGTCGATGATCTTACCGTTGAGATGGTCAAATGTCGTGCCGATACCGACCGTAAAGCCGGCGTCGTCATCTGCCACGCAGGTTCGTTATCGTACCCCCGTCACAAGAAGAAAAAAGCTTAAAGGCTCCTTCTACAGGCACTGGGACCATCCTCAACGGCATGCGCGTCAACGTTCCCCTCGTTGTCGTCCCGAACCCCACACTGAAGGACAACCACCAGGTCGAGTTAGCCGATGAGATCCAGCGCCAGGGCTACGGGATCTGGGGCAAGCTCGGCGACATCTCCTGGGCACTGGAGCAGCTACGATTGCAGCTCGATAAGATCGAGCAACAGTTCAGGCCGCATCCGATCGGAGCTGATACCGAGCCCGTTGACGTGTGGAAAGTTAGCAGCGCGATGCTTGGTCGCTATCGCACAGGCTCTACAGATACAGCTGCAGGAAACCGAGGAGGACCAGGAGAAGTCCAGCGCGAGGAGGTAGTTCAGATGACCATGGACTAGGCATTCATATCGTCGGAACGGTGGCCTCTTCAGTGGCATTTCTGGTAAAGGTATCTGCCAAATTAATGATATATGAGTGTTCGGAGGGAGGGTAGAAAACTAATGGCTTGATTTCGGGCGCGGGCTTGTTTGTAGATGAGATACCCAGTAAAAAAAGGCGTTCTTGGCGGAGATAACATCAATTCGCTTTTCATTCAGTCATCACCCTACCATGTAAAGTCTACGTAAAGTAAAACCAAAAACTATTGCAGTCCAGACACAGCCCAGATCTTGATCGCAGCGTCGCCTCCAACGCTTGCAACCTTGGTACCATCTCCAACCCAGGCAACACCATTCACACCGTCTTTGTGCGCGTTGAGAGCCTTGACACGGCTGCCAGGCTTCGCCAAGCTCCACACGTAGACGTTGGTATCCAGAGCTCCAGATACAGCGTGCGTCGCAGCATCGTTCCAGCTGATGCACGTAGCCCTTGCCGTATGAGCCGACCATCTGTCCGTCACGACCTCCCAGTCATTTGTCTTGTACGCCACAATCTTGCCGATCTGGTTGCCAACAGCGAGGTACTGACCATCCTTGGAAAAGGAAAGGCAAGAGATCTGCGAAGTAGACTTGTCAAGTGACTTTGTCTCGGACATCTTGCCAGAGCCATCAGCAGTATAGATCTTGACTGAATTGCCCGATCCTACTGCCACGGTTGAGCCGTAAGCGCCGACAGCAAGAGGTGTATATCCGAGACGGTTCTCAGCCAGGAGCTTGCTCTTCTCATAAACATCGACACCTTCCACGGTGGCCACGTAGAGCTTTCCACTCGTAGCCGCCACGCCCTTGGGCTGCGCAGAGAGCTTGACAGATTCGCCGGCAAAGGTATTGGCCGACTCATCGACGATGCGTAGCGTGTCGTCCCAGCCGACGCTGTAAGTTTGTCCGGCCTCGGCGCTGAATTGCGTGACCTGATTTGAGTGAGCCTGGCCGTCGACGACAGAGCCAACGCCAGATGCAACATCCCACTGGCAAACACGACCATCGAAGCTACCAGTCCAAAGAGTCTGGCCCTTGCCGTCAGACGAAGTGCCCAGAGCTGTGATGCTCTTGTTATGTCCTTGAACAATCTTGCTCGGCTTATCGCTACCCTCCTTGAGGTAGATCAAGTCGCCGTTCAGGTTCAAGCTAATAATCAAGCCGTCGGTTCTGCCATGAGGATAAACGACACCGACTTGCTGATCACCAACACTAACACCGTCGCCGAACTTCCACGACTGAATCACCTTGCCGGCTTCAACGTCCCAAAGCTTGACAGTTTGGTCCGCGCTGGCAGTGATAATCTTCGTTCCTTCCTTGTTCCACGACACGGCGAAGATGCTGCCGGTGTGCTCTCCCTCGCCGATTTGTCTAGTAGGCTCGCCTGTCTTGCCGTCGTAGAGCTGAATGCGCTTGTCGGCACCGACCGTAACGAGCTGGTTTCCGTCGGGTGAGAATGCAGTACCGAAAACGAAGCCACGGTGGACCGTAGCATGCTTTGAGTTGAACTTGAAGGGTGCCCCGTGCAAGAAGCACACGGAGCTATCGTCGGAAACAGTCGCTGCCCGCAGCGGCCGCTGTTGTCGCACGGCGACCGAGTTGACGACCTTGGAATGACCGCTGATCTCGCCCACCGAGTTCCCACTGTCGGCCGTGATGCAGTGTCCGAACCGCTCCTTGCCGTCGCCGACGGCAATGATGCGCTGGGAATCGCCGTCCCATGCAATGTCGTTGATGCGGCCAGAGATGATGTGGTATTCGCCTGGTGGTCTGTCAGCATGCGAAGCTGAACAGGTTGTCCGAACTCATTGTACCTTTAGTGTTCTCGGCCTCGACCGCGTCCCAGACTCTTACGGATCCCGAAACGTCACCACTGGCCACGTAGAAGCCGCTTGGCGAGAAGCGCGCCACGCTCGTTTGGGCAGTGTGGCCAGTATACTGTTTGCAGACTGAGGGGTTGTCGATGGATCGGAGGAAAATGGACTTGCCGGCCTGTGTTCGCGTTGCCGTTAGTTTAGGTGTTGTTAAGGCGTGATCAAGACAAACCGACCGCGTAGGCAATGCGTTCTCCTTTGTTGTCGGCTGAAAGCTGGGTTGGCTGGCCGCGCTGAGTAGCGGGCGATGCAGCTAGGATCTTTTCGATGTTGACAGCCATAATGAACTCCTGAACAGGAAATGGATTGCAGATGTAGCTCCCAGAGCTCAAGGAAGGGACAATGAAGAATGTGGTATATAACTTATCGGGGAGATAAGTTGGGCCACGTATTCAGGTAGCTTCTTAACCCCCCAGGCAACGCAATGACGGTCGAGATGTGGGAACTGGCGACCTAGAATGGAGGGGCAGTGCCGGCATGTCTGGTGCTACCTCGTGCGGGGCAAGATGACGTTCCCCGGTATTAGGTAGCAACCTGGAACCCATTTACCTACTTAGGTAGTCTATGAAGAACTTCTGATGATCCGCCATCCCTGCCAATGTGCACTCCGTAACCAACAAGTGACAGAAGCAGCGAAACTTAGTTCAAGTTCTCCTTCCACTTTTGCAAATGGATGTTTAAAAGCTAGATGACATCTATCAAGGAAAACAATAACTGTTGTCAAGAAGAGCCCTTTCACTATTGAGATTGAGAAAAATGGAAACTCATGGCCAGAGCTTCATGGTTGCCTGTGTTTACCCTATACTAAGCTAGGTATAAAAGTCCAAGAAAGTCTACAACCAGGGCAATCAGGGCAGTTTCCCACATTCCCTACATATGATTTGCGTTACACATCACTTTTCGCTGTTGAGATAGAGACACGGGTCAAAGTGCCCGTATTGAATAAATCATCTTTGAGAGTCAATTGCTGGTTGAAACCGCTCTTTTCCTAGGGGTGTGAGTCTACCAAAATACAGCAACTGAAAACCAGGGCGAGTCCATACAACCATGGGATCTATATGGGGCAAATCCGTAAGAATTTTCCTCAACTAGACCTTCTCAGATGAATGGATACCAATGTGCACTTGCGATGTGCCCTTGAAATTTGAACCTGCCCATGCAACCGACTCACACCACACCCCCCAGCCGAACAGGACTCAACGAAGATCGACGTGGGCGCTCATGTTCGCATGTGACACATTGGCAAATACCAAATAAAAGGATATCGACCGTGCGTTATAGGTATCCGTTGGAGAACTGATGCCTCTTGATGAGCTTGGACGGGGTAGCGGTGGTTTGTAGTAAGTCTCGGTCAAGTCTGGGACGGAGAGGAAGGTGTAAGCTTTCAGGCTGGGTTGAGGGATGTGATCCCATCTGGGCACAGGGAGCTGACCCTGGGATGTTTGGCTGCTGTTAGAACCATTTCCGTAAAGTACGTTTTCGAGATCCCTAATGTCAGAGAGAAATTGATGGTGACAGTTCGAAGTCTTCATGCCATTGTCTCGAAAGACTCGGATCCCAGCAGCGCAGCCTTGCACCGAACTGAGTATACCATCATTCGTACCCTAGTCCAAGGTCTCATCTTCTTCGCAGAGACCTCCCCGTCCCAAACACTGATAATGGTGCCAATTCATTCTCCGACTTTCTCTTTTTCCCTCTCGAGATATCTTCCCACTCCAATCCGTCTTCCTCCTGCACTAGTTGGCCCAGGCAGCCTTCATCTCCCTTTCCAACGTGACGAAGCGTGACGGAATAGTCAGGCCAGACGGGCTACTAAGCACGGTAGTCATAAGCCTGCATTCAGCTGTTCCTTTGATCTTCGGCGCCGGAAGGTCATAATGCAGAAGCCGAGCTTCGTACCAGTGTGCCGGGTAGTCTTCGGTGACAGTGGCAGTGTGACTAGCGAGAAGGCCTTCGGGAAAAGGCGCCCTCAGCTCTGAACACGTTTGTCGTTCATGAATGGCCCTGGTAGAGGGCATGACAGAGAAGGAGCCGTCGAAATAGTGGAGAGACTCGCGGACACTGGTAGATTCTGAAGACATCACTGGGATGCCAACCTTGGCAGATTCGGGTCGTATCATTCAAGAATGTGGAGAGAACTATAAGGAGTAAATGTAATAGACATTCGCAAGACAATAAGTGCAAGGAATCCGCAAGCCATGAAAGTCATTACGAGCCTGTCAGTAGTGGCATCATTAGGACGCGAAGGCTTAAGAATGCAGTGACTGCGTAAGGGTCAAACAGGTGTGCAGGGCCTGTACTCTGCACCAGTTAGACTTGGCAGCTTTACGCAAGGCAAGTTTCCCGAGTGATTTCATTCTTGTATCATAGTATTTTACTAGAAGATACAAAGCGACACAAGTCGACTTCCTCTATGACGCGCGAAAGCCGTTGGATAACTCCCCTAAAACACAATCGGGTTACACCAGACCAAACGCCATTTTCTCAGTGCCACCATCTGGCAAAGTTTACCCACAAAGATCCATGTGCAACCATGTAGCTGACCCAAACGTCTATTTCTTCTTGCCCTTGGTTTTGTTCTTTGCGTTGGTACTTGACTTAGTAGAGGCAACGCTTGACGCTCTCGAGGGCGCTGCGGACGTGTTCTTGCTAGCAACCTCAGACTTGACGTTGTCTAGGACTTTGTTCTGCGTGCCTTGTTAGCTGTGAACCCTTAGGTGGTATGGAGGGACCTTACCTTGACACCGTTCTTGGTCTTCTTCTTGGCGGGAGCCATGCCGAGAATGCTGTCCTCGTCATTCTCCTCATCGTCGGCCTCTCTCTTAGTCTTGCCGTTGACACCGTTCGCACCCTTTGTCGGATGGACATCCTCGAACTCTTTGACAATAGTCGTCAACAGAGTAGTACAGCGACGGCTCAGTTCGACGGGCGTCCTGCTAAGGAAAAACCAGTCGAATCTGAACAGAGGACTCTCGGCAATCTCTTCACGCATATTCTCGTACAACCGAGGGGAATCTATACCCAGCTTGTCAAGGAGAACCAGCAGAAATCTATCTTCTTCTTCCGTGTATACCTTCTTGTTCGTGGTGGAAACGGAGTAGTTAATCTTAAGCTGCTGTAAGGGGACACGGTACTGAGAAAGCTTCTTGCGGAGTAACTTCCGCTGGTGCTCAATCTTGCGCATGCGCTCTTCGCCGTCCTCGATGACCTTGATGTACTTGTTGTAGTCGGCAATCTCGGTGAAACGTTGCCAGAAGACCTTCGCATACTGCTTTACCTCGGGTGCGGTCTTGTTGTCAATGTCTTCAGCGATGTTTTCGTAGTCGTGGCGACCATAGCGACCAGACGCGTTGATGAACTGTTGGAAATCACGACGGTTCCACTCGCCAAAGCCTTGCTGCGACAAGCGTTGCTTCTCTTCTTGTTCCTCTTCGGTGAGAGGCGCGGCTTCGTCGATTTCTTGTTGATCAAGTGCGCGCTCCTGTTCACGCTCTTCAAGCTTGTCTTCATCGCCATCAGGGAGCGGAACCTTGTAGCCGATCTCCTTGCGGTAGTAGGCAGTTTCGCGGTCTTGCAGTTCTCTGAGGCGATCCGGATAAAATTGATAGTCGTGAACGGGGACTTGTTTGGGTGCTCGAGGTGCTTTCGGCTTGTTGTCCTTCTCCTTTGGGGGATACATCGTCTGACGGAAGTACTTGTCCATGGAATAGGATTGCTCTTTTCTTTCTCGCTTCGTCGGGTTGATCCAGTTCATGCCAATGTCCTTCTTATTGGTCTTGAAGTCCTCGCCATTCCACGTGTAGGCAGACTCGGATGTGAAGTTCTGCAAATCATCGATTCCAAGCTTTTCATATTTCGCATTCAACTCCTTGGTTCTGCTCTCACCGGAGGCGAGAATTTGGTCGATGTCGTCCTCTTCAAGATCAGCACCTTTGGAAGCCAACGAACCAGTGGCGCCCTTGCTTTGGAAAACCTTCTCAGCACCATGCTGAATCATGGAGAGCAATTCGTCTTTGTTGGCTGCCGCCTTGGCCGCTGTTTGGGCTCGGCCCTGCTGAATAACGAGTTGATCCAGACGGAGTTTCTGAGCTGCTCTCTCCAAGACCTTCTCTTCAATCGCATTGTCTGTGACGAAACGATAAACAACGACTTGCTTTGTCTGACCAATACGGTGAGCACGATCCATGGCCTGCAAATCAGCCTGAGGGTTCCAATCACTGTCGTAAAGAACGACGATGTCGGCAGTGGTCAGGTTGATTCCCAATCCTCCAGCTCTTGTTGTAAGCAGGAAGATGAACTTCTCGGAGCCTGGCTTGTTGTACTCATCAATTGCGGCGATACGATCCTCATGCGCCGTTCCACCGTCAATGCGGCAGTACTTGTATTGCCGGAAGACACAGTAGTCCTCGAGAATATCAAGGAGACGACTCATCTGAGAGAAAATGAGAACTCTGCTTCCCTGCTTCTGCATTCTCGCCAGAAGCTTGTCAAGTACGACCATCTTGCCGGCGTTGTAGACAAGATGTTCATCCGTGGTGTACGGCGGGCCAGGCTCAGCACCCTCAAATAGGTAGGGGTGATTACAGCATTTCCGTAGCTGCATCACGATGTTGAGCAGTCGTGTCTTGGACTCCCGCTTTCCGTTTGCTCCGTTCACAGCGTCGATGTCTTTCTCGAGAATCTTCTGATACCACTTAACCTGCATGTCTGACATGCCAAGGTACACGTTGACCTCCTTCTTGGGCAGCAAACTCTTCTCCACGTCACTTTTCACTCTTCTGAGCAAGAATGGCCTCAGCACTCGATGTAGTTGCTGCACAACGGTGTCCTGATCGCGGTCTTGGCCAGAAAACCACTGGTCAAAGGCTTCTGAATCGCCGAACACGTCGGGAAGCAAGAAGTTGAGCAATGCCCACAGCTCGTGAAGGTTGTTTTGGAGAGGTGTGCCCGTGATAAGAAGCCGATTCCGGGAATTGAACAAGCGAATAACCTGAGCCAGTGATGATTCCTCGTTCTTGATGCGGTGGGCCTCGTCGATGATGATGTACTCCCACGCAAACTTCTTCAGATGCCCCTTTTCACGTAGAACCATTTCGTAACTCGTGATGCATACGTCAAAGTCCTCAGAGACCAAGCGATCGTTGATTAGGTTGTGACGTTCCTCCTTTGCACCCTGAAGTACAAGAACATTGACCTCGGGTGTCCATTTTTCGAACTCTCGCTTCCAATTGTCCAGCGTCGATTTTGGAACAATGACGATATGCGGTCCGGTAATATCCATGATGTGGCGTAGGTAGCCCAAGAACGAGATCGTTTGCAGGGTCTTGCCGAGACCCATCTCGTCGGCCAAAATGCCAGAAATACCGTTCTCATGGAGAGAAATCAGCCAATTGAGACCAGCGACTTGGTAATCTCTCATTTGTCCTTGAATGAAAGGGGGCGATTCCCGGAAAACCGTCTCCGCAGAGCCTCCGTGTTTCTCGTCGCGAAGAAGCTCGGCATCTTCTTCGGCCTCGGTCCGGCGGCGACGTTCGTTAGCCGCGCCACCCTGACGTGCACCGCCCTTCTTGCTTTTTGAAGCCTCGGCATTCTGACGATCAATCTCGGTCATGATCTCTCGGATCTTAGGGTTGGGGTTTGTCTCGATGAAATGACGGAAGAGGTCTGTTAGGCCCAAGAGGTATCGGAATCGTCGAATACTGTCCTCTTCCTATTGGAACACCAGTTGGCATTGAAACTACAATCGTGGTTTGTTCGGTCGGACGATTCGCGCCAGACTTACCTTGGATTCGCCTAGCCTGTCATGCTTCTTGCCAAAGATGCTGCGACGGAGCTGGTTCGCTTCGGAGCGTCTCTTGCGGCCATCTCCAACGGGTTCCCCAGCAACACTGCTGGCAGTGGTGTTGGGATTAGTGTCTGAGTCGGTGTAGTCGGGGGTCTCATCGACTTCCTGCATGCATGTCAGCTGCAAGCATTCGTTTGTAGACAGTAGCCAGGTTGCCTAGGAAGACCGTGGCAAGGGTGGAAACGTATATCATGCCAACATACCATCTCTCCCGCAGGATGGACTTCTGGAGCGTCAGACATTGACGCGTCAGTGTCGACCGCGGCAGCTCTTGAGCGTGAAGGCGCCATCTTGATGGCCGCAAATCACTTTACGCGACTTACACGCGTTTGGGGGGAATCCGTCGCGTAAGCCAAGATGAGCGTATAAGCCTGATGCTTGGATCTGGCGTCGAATAGAACTGCCAGGAGGAGCTCTCGAACAGAAGGTTGAGAAACGTGTGTTGCGGCGCAAAGGTTGAGCGTCTGAATATGTTTTTAGAGGTCGTAGGGAAAGGTGGGATCCCTCTACCGGTAGGGACAGATCAAATTAGGATTAGCGCGTTTTCACTCGTGTCAATCTACGGTAGAGTGACCTAGGCGCCATCCAGTTCAAGCAGACTTCTCGGGGAAGGAAGAAAATGTCTCCGAGCTAAAATAACGGAACCTGACAGTTGGAGCCGCAGGTAGCGCACTGACCACGTGAGAGGTGAGAGGATAACGTCAAAGCCACCTAAGGTGCCTACCTATGGGTAGGTAGGGTACCTAGGCGCTGGCCAGTGGCCACTCGAGGGCAATGGGCCATCTCAGGTACCGCCCCCGGAGATGCCCTGCTGTTGGCTGCCGGTTAGTGCCGCATCCAGTGTCATGTGCTCTGCGGCGAAGTTGACCTCTGGAAGGTAGAGCTAATCGTCCGCCATCACCGACCAACCTCTGCATCATTCACCGTCGTCCGTTTGGCAGTTTTACATCACAGCTCTGTCGCTATCGGCACTCTTTCAACCTTGCCGTGCATTAGACCAAGTGACCCGCGACCCTTTAGACGTCGTCTCACTGGAAGTAGCCACTACTCCTTGTCGCCGCGGACAGACGCTCTGCGGGACCCCGTTTGGACCCCACCCGCGCGACATCAAGATTTGTTTACCCGACAATATCAACTTCATACACCGCTAGGTGCGGGACTTGCCTTCGCCTTTCCTCGATTGCTCTGCTAACATCTGAAGCCAACTTGCGCCTGGCGAGATTCAACATGGATTCAATGCAAAGCCTCAACACCTCTCTTCCCGGTGCCTCGGCGGGGAAGCAGGCTACTCAAAACGACTCCCCTGAGCAACTACTCGACGCTTTCAAGAACGCCGCTTTGTCTGTCACGAAACTGTACAAGGCTTCTGCGGCTGCTCAGTCCAAGGCTCGCATGGATGGATACCAGGATTGCCTCGAAGACCTCCTGGCATTTCTCGACAAAGAGAGAATTGGCTTGGGCGACGGCGACGGTTGGAGAGTGCGCAGCTGGGCGACCGAGCGACTTGAGGGTAAGGACGTTGCCCAGAGTACCGAGAGCGATGACGAGGCGGATAAGCCGGACACTACGTCTTCAACGGAGGCGAACCAAGCGAACAACCCGACGCACACACAAGAGGAGAATCAGATGGCAACAGATACGGCCCCCATTGCCCCTCAATCGAGCGAGGATGATGAGGAACCCGAGGTCATGCCCCTAACGGTCCCTACTCAAGATACCTTCACCTTCCAGTCCTCCCATCCTTGGCCACCGCAGCCACCTCAGCAAGACGCCTACCTGAATCTCGCCAATCTTGATCTGTCGGACTCACGAACTCATGACAACTCGTCGGCAAACGCAAACTCCGCATCCCGGACATCGAGGCCGCGCCACCCGACAAGTATCTCTCGCTCCTCGTCGAGGCAAGGGAGCAACCTGGGGCGCGGTGCCGGATCGAAACGTAAAATCAACTTCGCCGAGATTTTCGACCTGAGCAGCCTGGATAAGAATATGTTTGGCGGTGGCCCGAAGCGCTCTCGTCACACATGATGAAAGACTACACCTTCTCTTTTACTGCGACAGACACCGGCTTGTCGGAACACTCGTGTGTTGGCCTGCAACGATTCTCGGGCAACTTTTTACGGATTGAGCGAGCATCGACGCACACTATCAGGGAAAGGGATACAGGCATAGAGTGCATCATGAAGCGGCGTTGATTGGTTTTATGAAGGTGCATAGGCGGTGTTAGGTTCAGGACAGTTTTCGCGATGATGCCATTAGGACGGCTAGCTAGTCCACGTCCATAGCTACATATATCAAATATACCCTCAGTCTACAATGGCGGCTGCTCTATCAGGGAGGTAGCTACCATGATGACTTGATAGAGGCAATCACAACACAAACCCTTATCGCATGCAATGGTTATTGATGTATTCCAAATTTCCGAATGCGACACCGATAGTGCGGTATTTCGAGTAGTTTGGAATCATATTATCTACCAACAATGCATAAGGTAGATAGCAAATAGTCGAAACATATTTCAACCACTGGCTGCCACACACTCTAGCCTTAGGTCTTCCCAAGTCGGTTGCGCCAGGGGTCTCATCCAAACACCTGGAGAATCCCTCACAGCCAGAGAGAGGGGGGGAAAAAAAGACCAAGGTTTGAGTTGGCAGCGTCATAGTCATAGTGTGACCCACTTATTAGAATCTGCTGGACGCTTCCTTTCACTTTTGCCGGCAATCTTATCTTAACCGAATAACCTTCTGGAACGACGTTTTTCCCATCTCATCCCGGATAATTAATGAGTATATAAGAACTATCTCTTCGCAAAGCTATACTACAATTAAGGAATGTGTAGATTGTCTTTCTGGTTGACATGCTCCTACGACATTGCTCGATGGTTGCCGTTGTCTAAGACGGTCTCGGACAACGTCAACTAGCCCCACCCTGTTCATCTTCGATGGCACCCCACCATTGCCTAGGTATTCTCAACCCCACCACGCACGCCCTTCGCCAGCTGTAAGAACATCTTCGCCACCACAAATTTCAACGTCTGGTCCTCAAGAATCATCGCCTTCGGAAGGGTGGCCGAGTTGGTTATGGCGCCAGGTTAAGGTCAGCTTAACATCTGTTTCCTGGTGGGGCAACCCGCGCGAGTTCGAGTCTCGTCCCTTTCAATTTTGGTGTTTTCCTAGGGACTTGTGAGTGAATTTTTGTTGGAAATCACCAAAAGAGGCTGGCTTCTCAGAATATCTCCGAAAGCCACTTGATGGTCATACCTTGCAATCTTGCTGCGTTGTTAAAGATTCAGACTTTCTCTCTCGACGACGCTGTCTCTGATGATGCCACCGAACACTCTGAACGTACCGTAATGAGATCTTTAAAACACTTTAAGAAGGGGGGGGTTTCATTGAGTAGTCCATAACGTCTTATCCAAGTTCAAGAAAAGGCAAAGACTCCAGGGAAGGTACAGCACTTCCAGATCATGACCGTATTGCGTTGAAACTAGCGTCAGAACTCATCATTAACCCCGTTATTTGGTTTCTTCGAATCTTCGAGGTCTCCCACTCAGGGGAGAGGAGATTTCGTCCCACCAGTCTTTCAGTTTCGCGGACTGCCCTAGGTTTTTACAAAAAAACCAATCTAACCATCCCCCTGAAGATTTCCCAAACGCCGAACTATGCAAGCCGCGAAGAAGACGAGAAAAAAGGCCCCTTTTTATTCTTGATGAAAACCGAAGTCTTAGTTCTCCTGTCGGTTCTTCCGTTCCCGCTCGACCTCGTACATAAAGTCGAAGTAGCCCTTGTCGAACTGGTGGACACGGACGTAACCGTCTTCTCCTCCACTTGCGTAGCCCTTGCCAGTGGGGTCCGCAGCGACAGTGTTCTTTGACGGGTCAGCATATACTTGGTAGATTCAGACAAGATGCGTGCCGACTTACCAGAGGACCGAAATGACCACGAACTCTGCCAACTTCTTCTTCGAAGATCTTGTGGTAGAATCTCGCCTCGAACTTTCCTTGTCTCGCCGAGGTACGGGTGACATCCATAGCGGCCTGACCACCACCAAGGATCACAAAGTCCTTTTTGGGTGTTATGGTCGCGCTGTTGAGGGGGGTATCGGCGACGTAGGTCTTGAGAACCTCAAGGTCCTTGGCCGTGATGAGCTAACTCTTATCAGCGTTTGTGTCTTCTCATCATATCAAGAGACATATTTACCTTGGCAGTCTTGTCCTTGCAGGCAGTAATGAAATAGGTGCGGTCCTGCGACCACTGGAGATCCGTGATGGGAGTGTTAAGCTCATGCACGGGCTCGTTGTAGATCAAGTCACCAGTCTGGAACTCTGTCAGCAGTTGTCGTCGCCGTGATGCGTATCGATTTCCCCACCTTAGCGTCGTACTGCGACACGGAACCGTCCTCGTGGCCGGCAATGATGTACTTGGTGAGGTAGCTGAAGCCGGCAACAGTGGCCTTGCTCTCGTCGCAAACGATGGTCAGGACGCGCTCGTCGCTCTGCTCGGCCTCGGGGTCGGGGTTGATATCGACGACGATGATGTTGCTGAGGTAACCCATGCGCTTCTCCGTGACACCGAGCAGCTTGGTTCCGTCCTCGTTGAATTCGACGCGCTTAACAGCGGTAGGGAACTCCCAGGTCTTGAGGTTTTTGCCAGTCTTGATATCCCAAAGGCGCATCGTGTTGTCGGCGGAGCCGGAGGCAATCATGGTGCTGGTGGGGTCGACGTCGACAGTCCAGATGGCACCGACGTGGCCGTGGTAGGTGCCGAGACGTTCGCCATTGTGCGCGTACCAGACGCAGATCTGCTGGTCCTTGGCGGTTGAGAAGATGAGGTCGCCGTCATTGTTGTAACTATAGTTCGGCGACACGCGACGAGTTAGCAGGCTGTAATGCAGCCCCTACTTGCCGAGGAGACACAAATGAGGAAGAAGCCCTTCCCCCTCCTCCTCAAATCGAAAGGTATCGCGCGACATACCGGATCTGAGTGAGCGCACGCTCGTGGCCGGCCAAAAGAATGGGCCTCATGTTGACTGATTTCGGAAGTATGCGATTTTCGGTCTCGGGGCAGCTGTACGGGGGGCGTTTTTGCGGCAGGGGACGTCGGTCTTTAAAGGCTTGCGATGTCGTCGGTGATCGTGGAATTTTTGCCCTTCACCTCGACATTGTGGGTTTCGGTGCACTAGTGTGGGGCGCACTTTTTCCCCCGCGTCGATTCTGCCGACTAAGCTGAGCATTCACCGCCTTCGCCTCAAGCACGGGCCAGCCTCCCTGAGCTTTGAGGTGTTTGCCGCACGCGAAACGTCAGGTAGAGCCGCCCTGGAGTCGTCCAAAGCTCCTCAAGCTCTCAGATGCAGCCGCTGGATCATCGTCTGATTCATTGCTCAGCGCAACGCCAACAACGAAATCTCTCGGACAACTCGACTCATCAGTGACTCACACTCAGTTATTTTCGAGCCGCTTACCTGTTCTGGCGTCATCAAAGCCTCAAGCCGGAAGTCCAATTCTTCGCCATTGTCGCTGACTTCGGCCAGGAAGATTTTTGCGAAGGGATCAGGCCATCGCTAAACGGCACCTTCCTGCGCTAACTGCTGTAGACTAATTATTGTACCTTTTTTCACACCCCTTTTCTCTTTTTTGTCAATTCCCCCGTTCACTATACTCTTTGATCTTCAAACCAAGCAAACTCTCTTGTGCAGCATCAACAGACGAGGCTTATAGGACATTTGCCTTGCTACCGACGAGTGACTGGGGCAGCCTGTGTCATTGTGTTGTCTAATACCTGGAGCCAGTGACAGCAGCGCTTATCAGGTTCCAGCGGGCCTCGGGTAGCTGTCCGAGTTTTCAACCTGCCCCGAAGTGCTGATTCTGATAGTACCAGGATCAGGGTGTCGACTATCAGTCACCCACGACTCATCATACATCCAAATCAAGAGTCACAGCACTCGCTTAGGTCCAGGGGGGGGGGACTGGCTTGCACGAAGTCTGTAGGAGGCGGCGAAGGGACCCTGGGGACTAAGTAGGAGTTGAGGCTTGAGGCTTCGGATAGAGATCCGAGATGCCCTCACTCTGTCGCCTGAGTAGCAGACACTGGCCGCACGGTAGTTCTCGTTCATTGCCTGCACGATCACCCAATCTGAACCTCTCCAGATTATACACTGGTGCTGATGCTGGATTTGAAGCAGCGCCTACATCGGTCCCAATTGGAGCCGTACTTGCACCAAACTCACTTGCACAGACTCCCGCATCACCCTGGCCGAAGCCGAAGGTGTCCTTCGGGGTAGATACCGGCCTCCAGCTGTCTCCATCAGACCGTCGGTCCTGCAGGGCGCTAAATCCTGAGCTTGGCCGTCATCCCTCACCCCTCCTTCTCCGTGCTCCCGCCGCTTACACTCAGAGAGCCAACTTGGCCGCGGCGACCGTCTCATCCTCCGCACTCTCTTCCCAACATCCCTCTCAATTTGCAATAGGAAATTTGCGAGATCGAGCTGCTTCTCTGGTTTCTTGGCACGATCCGAGCCCATTTGCCGCAAAGACACTGGGTTCCCTGAACAGAACTTACTGCAATCGGTCTTTCGCAACAAAATCTCCCGTCATGGTCGCAAACAAGATTGATGGCACCGCTGTCGCCAAGAAGATCCGGGAGACGCTGGCCAACGACATTCTCGAGAAGCAAAAACTAAACCCCAGGTTCCAGCCAGCACTCAGGATTATTCAGGGTATGTTTGATAACCCAAGGAGCCAAAGTCGGAGCTGAGAAAAGCTAACAAAGCTCACTCGCAGTCGGCGATAGATCGGACTCTGGTATGTGCGACATCATCTGTGCCCCACCATGAAATTTGTCGCGAGCTCATAACCCCGCAGCCACCTATGTGCGCATGAAGGACAAGGCCGCCAAGGAGGTAAACACTCCCTGTTCAGCGCGTTCGAGTTACTTCCCAAGCTGACCCTCGAGAATAGGCGAATATTGGCTGTGAATTGATTCACTTCCCCGAGTCCATCTCTGAGCCCGAGCTCCTTGACCGTATCTACCGTCTCAACGACGACCCCGCCGTTCACGGCATTTTGGTGCAACTGCCCTTGCCCAAGCACCTCAATGAGTACACCATTACTTCTGCTGTCGCAGATGAGAAGGATGTCGATGGCTTCGGCACCAGGAATATCGGCGAGCTGGCCAAGAGGGGCGGTCGCCCTCCCTTCGTGCCGTGCACTCCCAAGGGCGTCATGGTTCTTCTCCAGGAGGCTGGCGTTGATCTGAAAGGCAAGAACGCTGTTGTTCTTGGTCGCAGCGACATCGTCGGTAGCCCTGTGAGCTATCTCCTCCGTAACGCCGACGCCACTGTCACTGTGTGCCACTCCAAGACCAAAGATGTACAGCAGCTCCTCAAGGCTGCAGACGTGGTCGTTGCTGCCATTGGCCAACCTGGTTTCGTCAAGGGCGAGTGGCTAAAGCCCGGTGTTGTTGTCATTGATGTTGGCACGAATTATATCCCCGATGCTACCAAGAAGTCAGGTCAGCGTCTGGTTGGAGATGTTGACTTTGAATCCGCTTCGCAAGTTGCTTCTCACATTACCCCCGTCCCTGGCGGCGTTGGTCCCATGACCGTCGCTATGCTTATGCACAACGTCGTCGACTCGGCGGTGCAGGCTTTCGAGAGGGAGAAGCAGAGAAAGATTGTGCCTCTTCCTCTTCACTTGAAGGAGCCGGTGCCCTCCGATATTCAGGTATCCAGGTCCCAAAACCCCAAGCAAATCACTCGTCTTGCCAAGGAGGTCGGCATCGCGGCCCACGAGCTTGAGCCTTATGGAGCCTACAAGGCCAAGGTTGATCTCAGCCTTCTGAAGCGACTTGACCATCGCCGTAACGGAAAGTATATCGTCGTAACGGGTATTACCCCCACCCCTCTTGGAGAGGGTAAGTCTACCACGACCATGGGTATCGCACAGGCTTTGGGCGCTCACTTGGGTCGCGTTACCTTCGCCAACGTGCGCCAGCCAAGCCAAGGCCCTACGTTCGGAATCAAGGGCGGTGCCGCTGGTGGTGGCTACAGCCAAGTCATTCCCATGGACGAGTTTAACCTCCATTTGACCGGTGACATTCACGCTATTACTGCTGCCAACAACCTCCTCGCGGCTGCGATTGAGACTCGCATGTTCCACGAGAACACCCAGAAAGACGGTCCTCTCTTCAGACGTCTTGTGCCTGCTAAAAACGGCAAGAAAGAATTCGCACCCGTCATGTTCCGCCGCCTGAAGAAGCTCGGCATTGACAAGACCAACCCCGACGATTTGACGGAGGACGAGGTTCGTCGCTTCGCCCGCCTTGATATTGACCCTGAGACTATTACCTGGAGACGTGTGCTCGATGTCAATGACAGACATCTCCGAGGCATCACCGTCGGCGTCGCGCCCACCGAGAAGGGCCATACCCGCTCCACCGGTTTCGATATCTCCGTTGCCAGCGAGTGCATGGCTATTCTTGCGCTTAGCACTAGCTTGGATGACATGCGTGAGCGCCTCGGGCGCATGGTCGTTGCCAGCTCCAAGAGTGGTGACCCTGTTACGTGCGACGACATCGGCGCCGGCGGTGCTCTCACTGCTCTCATGAGAGATGCCATCAAGCCTAATCTCATGCAGACTCTGGAGGGAACCCCCGTCTTCGTGCACGCTGGTCCTTTCGCCAACATCAGCGTCGGCAACAGCTCCATTCTGGCCGACAAGATGGCCCTGAAGATCGTCGGTACTGAGCCTGATGAGGACCACTCTGAGAAGGCTGGTTTCGTCGTCACCGAGGCCGGCTTCGATTTCACCATGGGTGGGGAGCGTTTCTTCAACATCAAGTGCCGTGCTTCTGGTCTTGTGCCGGACGTCGTCGTCGTCGTCGCCACTGTCCGTGCTCTAAAGGTCCACGGAGGCGGTCCTCCCATTGCTCCTGGCGCTCCTCTCGACCCCGTTTACAAGCAGGAGAACGTCGACATTCTGCGCACCGGCTGTGTCAACCTTCGCAAGCATATCGAGAACGCCAAGGCATACGGCATCCCCGTCGTCGTGGCCATCAACAAGTTCGTCACGGACACCGACGCCGAAATCGCCGTCATCCGCGAGGAGGCTATCGCCGCCGGTGCCGAAGACGCCATCCTTTCCAACCACTGGGCTGAGGGTGGCAAGGGCGCTGTCGAGCTCGGCAAGGGCGTTATCGCTGCCAGTGAGAAGCCCAAGGACTTCAAGCTCCTTTACGACCTCGAGGGTTCCGTCCAAGAGCGCATCGAGACCATCGGCCAAAAGATGTACGGTGCCGCGGCCGTTGAGTTCAGCGAGTTGGCTCAGAAGAAGGTCGACACCTACACGAAGCAGGGCTTCGGTAACCTGCCCATCTGCGTTGCCAAGACTCAGTACTCTCTTTCCCACAACCCTGATCTGAAGGGTGCGCCGACCGGCTTCACTGTTCCTGTGCGGGACGTGAGAATGGCCGCCGGCGCAGGTTACTTGTGCGTCTAAGTAACCCTCCTCTGAAGTCAAGAAAAGACTAACTCAGCCACAGGTACGCGCTTGCCGCCGATATCCAGACCATCCCGGGTCTTCCCACCGCTCCGGGCTACCTGAACGTCGACGTCGACACCGAGACTGGTGAGATTGACGGTCTTTTCTAATCGGATTGCGGCGATTGGGAAAACCGGCCGTCAAACCGCTTTTCGGGTGTACGGCTTTTTAAGGCGCCCCGGGACGATTTATAGAGGGACATGATTTTACGTGGGTAAGGGAAGCGGAATTCCGGTGGCATTTATTCAACAAATGGCGCTGGGAAAACAAGGGAAAGAAGACTTGCATCTGTTCAACATATGATACCTGCTCTAGGCTTGTAGAGTACCTAACTGAGGATAGAATGGACTGCCCAAAACATACATTTACGATCTTCACAAGTGGTGTTACACTCTGTCTCTATGTCTTACTGCTCATTGATTACGTCTGACAAGCGTAAACCTCCTTGCCGTACATCACTGGCTCCTTCCGCCTTCGAATGGAACAGGAGCTTCTTATATTCCTCCATCCGGTTCTCGGTTAATCGTCAGACTTGGGTTTCCGAAACGGCAACACAGGTCCAT
This sequence comes from Colletotrichum sansevieriae, assembly GCA_026260285.1. Classification (NCBI taxonomy): domain Eukaryota; kingdom Fungi; phylum Ascomycota; class Sordariomycetes; order Glomerellales; family Glomerellaceae; genus Colletotrichum; species Colletotrichum sansevieriae. Next base: position 65,006 of record JAOQIF010000356.1, read on the forward strand.
CGGCCCGTCCAAGCGAAAAAAACAAGATCAGAACTTTTGTTTTTTGGCCAGAGGAATTCAGACCAACCTCTTCTGTCCAGTTAGATATCGGCACTGAGGCGACACCTTTGCGTGACTAGTTTGATATGTTCAAGCAACCCAGACACGGTACCAACGGAATACGAAGCTCCGCAGTCGTCTGCCCATTAACCACACACCACTCAATACCGGACTGAACCACCATCTTAACCAAGAAAAGGGCATCTGCTTACATTGATGCTTGGGCCCGTTGATCGCCTGTGATCACAGTCTCCCTGCAACACCAAGTCGTCGGTTGCAAAGCCTTCGCAACAAAGGTATAGGTCAACATCTGAATTCCAACCCACCCACACCCCCGGATTTCGGAAACCTCAACCGACAAACAGTACGCCGACAAGACTCGGCTTTCCAAATTCCATCAGTCGTGCCTTTTTCCTTTTCGTTTCACTCCGGGTGGCTTAGCTTCGTTTCGGACGCTGCCGGCGATAGCTGTCAGTGACGCTGTTACGATGGCTTTCTTGGCATCAAAGTGTGTGTGCCAGACGTTCGCCGTACGCATCCTTGCGATGTGTAACGTGATTGGATACACCCTCCATCCACACATTGCTATCCGCTGTTCCAGGCCGGCCCCCCCTTCCCTCCCCTCTCCCCCCCGGGCCTTCTACGATGTGACAGCCGCGCGGTGAATGATGGAATGGAGAGCAAACATCGCGATCGCCCAAGGATGAAGAAAGTGGTGTCGACGCATACTTTTGCATGGTTTTCGTCTTTGTTTCGTGGGTTAGGTCTTTGGTGGAGGCTGTTCCGGGTTTGGAAGAGGCGGACGCAGTTGTACCCTCTTCGCGGCAACCCGGGGATGTTCCCTGCCTTGTCGGTGATGATGGGGAGGATGAGATCTAACGGTCATGATGCGTGGCATGAAGGGAGGGAGGAAATGGTTGATCTTTGCGTCGATCGTCGCAGATTATCCATTGCCGTGTTTGTATCCGTGCTTCTCGGCGGCACGCGGGTTTCACTAGCAGTCCGAATCAAGGGTGTTGCGAGGCTAGGGACCTCTCACTTCGACCTGGCAGATTTCACCTGTCGAGGAGGCGTAGTAACTATGAGTAACTCAATTCCATCTCTGTAATCAGCGAAGTACAAGCGGCCACGGGGCCAAGCTTCTGTAGGGTATGAACGCATGGCAGCTTCCCAGATGATGATGGCGTATCCATCCTTTCCCACCCTCAAAGCTGCCCCAAATGCAAAAGAGCCGTTTCCTAGCCCTTATGTACTCCAACAACAAAAAAGTTTGTTATTATTCACAAGAAAATTCCCCGCAACATGGGGAGTGATAGGGTGGCTTGTTAGCAAGATCCATACTCAATGACATCTTTTCCGGGCCAGAAAATATGAGATCTACCAACCAAACTGCTCACAGTGCAGCTCGATAGAAGGACCAGAGGTGAAGGTGATGCGATCGGCAGTCGTGTTGCGCACCTGAGTCATCAAGATCTCTGGGCCACATCCCATGACAAGCACGCTCTGATCGGCAGGTGTCTCCTTGACGACCTTCGTAATGATCTTAGAGATGTCAGGACGGCCATATTTTATGGGGATACCGTGAATGCTGGAGCCGAGGTCGACTTGTTGGACCGGGGAAGTCGGGGTGGTGAGTGCGGACTCACTTCCGGATTTCTCAGGGTCTGAAACGCTTCTGTTAAGAACGTTGATTGGCTGCTGAGGAGTACGCTTCTCGTCATATTTCTCGGACGAAGGCGTGAAAGGTCCTGAAGCCTCAGAGGAGACGGTGCCGGAGCGCGACCTGTCTGCCTGAGTCACGTTCTCGTGGGGAGAACTCTGGCTGCCAGAGTTGCGAGTGACGTAGAGTTGAACCGACGAGTTGACGGCGTCGCGGATGGTCACAAGGGAGTTTGAGAACCACTCGAGACGGGCTGGGAGAATGTTAGAGCTTTGCCTCTTTGAGAAGATGTCTCGTCGAACTTACCGGGATCCTTCACCATCCAAACGAACACAATGCTCTGCTTGGAGCCAGGGGTGATACGCTTGAGAAAGTTCAGGGCCATGCCGAAGGTGAAGCTCGCGCCGCTACCGCCAGCAACCATAACAATCTTGTCGTAATCCGCCGGGTTCGGGAACCTGCCGTACGAACCTTCCACTGAGGCTCTGACCGTCGCACCGGGGTTGATGGTAGCGTATTCGTGGAGGTCGCGGGTGAAGCCATCGTAAGAGTTAATAACAAACTCGAGGGGATCCATGTTTGCGATAGTGAAGGGGTGCATTTCCAGAGTTCGAATCTTGGGGATCCAGAGGAAGCAGTGTTCGCCGGAGCGCGCGAAAAGAGGAGCCTTCTTGAGAACAACACGAGTGCCGCCTTGGGGTAGAGGGTAGAGAGTGGCAGTGTTGTTGAAGCTGTAGTAGACAACACGTAAAGCTCGAATGAGGCGATCAGTCAACCACATGGCAGAGCCAACGGCCGTGGCAATGATGATCTTTTTGGTCAGTAAAGGTTGGTGAAGTCCCACCATCACCATCGAAATAGCAAAAAACGATACGTGCAGAACGTAAAAGATCTCATAGTACCAGAAACGGACTATGGCACCAGCCAAGACAAGAGTCAGGAAAGTAAAGCCGGCGACAATACCATAGATCTCCTCGTGGACCCGAAGGCGGGCGGCATTATTCGCCTGTATGAAGTACGATGAGTATGTGGCACCGTGTACGATAATGAGGGCCATCGTAAAGTATCCCGCAACCTGGTGGAGGGCATTGAGGCGTTCGTAGGACCAGGCAGTGAGGTAAGCCAGAGGGGTGTTCTTCAGACTGAGAAAAATGACGAAGACGATGTTGGCGATAGCCAGCCTACACTAGTTAACCTTCTCCAGAAATCAGACATCAGCAGCGGGAGAATTACCATCCAGCTCGAGCAGCTACAACCGTGATGTAAGGCAGGACCGACACGTCGAGGTAGATGAACAGACAGACGATGTTGAAGATGAGGTAGAGAGCAGACATGTAGGCATGGCCACAGGAAGGCAAGCCGGGGAACTTGAGGAGGGTCCATTTGCGCAACGCACTGAATTTCGGTTAGCTCCCAAAGTTGTGCGATAGTTAGTAAGATGGAGATTTTTCTTCGAGTCTTACCGTGATGCAACAGCAAAGGTCATTGCGAAGCTGGGGAGCTTTGAGGCAAGACCAGTTTTCCGTGCAACCAGGCGGATGAGATGAAGGGCGATGATACAGCACATCAAGGCGCCCAGGCCGGCTGCAAATGAAATAACGATAGTCTGGTTCCTGCTGGTCCGCGTTGCGAACGCAGCATAGTATGCTGCAGGACCTCCTGCCATAGTGAATGATGTATCGTGAGTCTTGATGGTAAAGAGTAGAGGAGGAAAAGAAATGCAGCTTGGAGTGAGTGAAGGCTTTCTGGGCCGTATTAGCAGTGAAGATGAAGGATGCTCCAAGTTTGTACTAGGGTGTTGTTGTGACGGAGTGGAAGTGGGTGGTGGAGGTGAGTGATGGGAAGGTGTTTGTGAGATGGAAGCTATGGATCTGCTCAGAGATTTATTGTTGCCAGCACAAGGTGTGAACTGTTTAAGGAAAGAGCACGGTCTAGACAACCTGAGTACAGCCACTAGCAGAATAGGCCAGAAAGCATGTGCAAGCGAATTGGGAGTGAGGATTTGTTGCTGGTGTAAGTAAATAAGGTAAGTGGAGGAGGGGCAGCAGATTGGGGCAAGAACGGCTGAAGAGGGTGAGGTGCAATAAACTTAACGGGTCACAACTACCTGTTCTCCAGAAGAGAAGATACCTCAAGCGCCTCCTTCGCCTGGGGTAGGGTTCAACATGGAGGGATCTGGGAAGGAAGGAGCAGCCAACTTTGGGTTCCACACTGCGTTACTGCCTTGGTTATCTGAAGCCCCTATGCTTGCCTCTTTCAGACAAACTGAGGTGTATGTCCTGAATAAAGGAGGGGGTGAAGAGAAGGCGTTATCAGTCTATTAGAGCAAGGATGAAAGACTGGGTACAACTGAGTTTGAAAGAGCTTCTTTTCTCTTATTGCCTTGCAAACTTGCACCTCCAACTGCAGGTTTCCACTTACACGTTGGAGTGCAAGGTTCGAAAGCAGTTGACTTCCCCTTCGTGGCTTGCTCATGGTGCCAATTTTTTTTTTTACCTTTTTTTCTGGCTAGCCCTTTTGATTTTTTTATTATATACACCGAAACACCAACCTCATGACAAGGAGAAGTGGAGGGTATCACAGAATTCGGAAATTCGTCCGCTTTAGATCTTCTGAGATGTCGGGATGGATCTTGTCAGTGCAGTCGACCTCAGACCTTCCGATCGTGGGACCGCCACCCGCTTGACCATGCACCCTCCTGAAGTTCTCCTATGCTTACCACGCACTTACACAGCATCTTCTGAGACCTTCATGCCAGGGCAGCTGGTCAACCCCATCGTTTGTGAGACTGGCGTTACGTTCCCCAGCTGGACGGGTTCCTTGCCCGTGTAATAATCTCCTCTCCTACGGTCTTTCTGGAGGCCACCTAAGACTTGATGATGGCAGAGCCGTCTCTGGATAGCTGCTTTGACAAGTCACCTGCCGACCAGTCGCCGCTTTTTCATACTTCGATGTATATAGGCGAGGCCCAATGACAGGTTGATAGCCCAAGCCTCGACGGCGGAGTTGCTGCCAGTATCCGGTGTAACCTGCACGCCAACAGCTCCCCGCAAAAGGGGAGCTAAGATGGCGGCATGGCAAGCGAAGGATACCGGGGGGGAATGTTTGCCTTGGTGTCCACGGGGGTGTCTCACGGAAGGAAGAATTCTATCGTCGTGATATGGGTGGGCACTTCTAGAATCAGAAAATCGCAACATGTTGCTCCACCTTGGCCGGTTGGCTGCTTTATTCTGTCAGCTTGACCAAGCTTTCAATGGTTGGCAGACATGGAGGGAAAAGAGAGGAGGAACAATGAGGCAAGGCACAGCAGAAGGAAAGCGACACTGATTGAGGTTGAAGTAGAGTGGTATTGTGGCGCCGGATGCTGGGGCCAAAGGAGCGACGGGATACCCCGGGCGTCGACATCTGCTGCGTGCCGTGAACCGTTGGCCGTCAACTTTGGGCCGCGACAGGACTCGGACGCTCTCGCTTCGCAGACGAAGAGGGAAAGCCGGGGGGTGTTGACATAATTTGGGTAAATTAAGCCAACTACCAAGAGAAGGAGACAACGCCGAGCGTTCGAGCAGAGAGTCAGGAACTCACAAGAAATGTATTTACCCCACAAAACCAGACACTGAAGTTGTCGTGGTCGGAGGAATTGGTATCGCCATTCTTCGGCACCAAACTGCCTCCATGGAGGTTGTGGCATTCAAGGTGGAGCCCCGGTATCATGGGGCCTATGATAGGCCGCCTATCTGCATCTTGCAGATAGACTGACTTGCCTACTTCAGTACACCTCCTCCAGCATCTCGAATGTTACCGCGACAACGGTCCCAACTTTACTGCCCTTTGCGATTTCAGTTCACCCTGGTAACATTGGGCTCCCTGCCACGCTAACATATGAGATGCTGAAGGAGGTGTACACTAGATGGGATAGAAACAAGGTTGTAGACGCCGTCGCACGGGCCGTGTTTCTCGGTGCAAGCTCGAGTCCATCGCTGAGCTGTCCTGTCAGTGGCACTAGCCGCCGTCCTTGTCCTACGTGTCCATAGTCACCTGCTGGATGAGGGACCCTTGGCCTGGTAGGATTTTTCTTTGTTTGAGCAACGTCCCGGCCAGTCGTGATTGTCGCTGCCATAGCACCTGCGCCTATCTCCCGAGAGGGGAGTAGGTCGCCCTTGGCGAAATCTCGCGTGCGCCCGATCAGGGGAGATGCCGGTCCAGTGGGTGTTCCTCGCTGGACGCCGGAGCCGGGATGGGCCTACCTTCCCAGACAGGATCGGGTCCACGGGAGAGCGGGAAGACGGGACACGGACTGAGTGGCATGGACCTTGTCCAGGCCAGGCCTACCCTGCATCAGTTCTTGTCATCCGTTCTCGGCTTATCAGTGATGCGTCAGGAACGCAAAATGTGACATGATGTGATGCGACGCGGCTAGCCGGGCGTTTGGTGTCTCTTGCCGGTTCAGATTCATCACCACGCGTCGTCTTGTAGTTGCTTATTGCCGCCCTCCCTCCCCTTGCCCGGAAGCAGCCGCAGCGCAGGATGAGCAGGATTGGGGACGAGAACAAAATGCGTACGGTGTTCAGAGTCTAGAAGAGGTAAGAGTGAGAGCCAAACGACGATGGCTTTCTATCCAATGATGGTCCGTCTGGTCAATCAATCTAATCAATCTGAAGGAGAAGGCGGCGGCGAGTGGCATGAGGTAGACTTTTCGGACGATGACACTCAGAGCGGCTGGTCAGTGGCAGGCGGACAAAAAGCTGCTCCGACCTGGGATGCGGTTGTATCATGCGAAGACTTGCGTTGCATCACGTTCCAGGCGTTCCAGACTTCTGTCTGGCGAGCTGTCTGTTTCTGTCGCATTTTCAGCGTCGTGGACTCCAGCGGCCTGGGACCTTTGCAAAGGGACTAATATGTTGAAGGAGACGTTGTCTTGTTGCAGCGGCCATCATGATCCACATCAATCATACCGCTGGAAAGGCTAAAGACCGGATTCGGTACAATGACAAGAGATCGATTACGGAGTAGCATGCTGGGATTGGAAGATCAATGCCAGCTGGACCCCTGCAGGGCCAGGGTCCGATCAGCTCAACTTCGACATCAACTCCTGAAGCTTGAGCACCTTTTTTCCCCCCCTTTTCCCAATTTTTGGGTCCTACGTGGGATGGCTGCTGGGAGCCGACGGTCTGTGAAGCACGCCAAACAGGTCTTTGTTTTCGTAAGATGCCCTCAAATACAAGGCAAAGTGCTCTGGATTGCGTTTGGTCTGTTACGATATGCCAGCCACATCACTCATCACATATCGTATCTCGCCCCATCTCCTCAGGTGTCCATTCCTATCCACGTTGGGCTTAGACAATTGACGTGCGCACTGGCGACGCACATGAGGCTTGAGGATTTGCCGTTCCCGAGACAAGGTTCCAGATATAGTCGGATCGGGACATTGTGGGTGGATGAAACGAGATCGGGCCTATCGCCAGGCACGGCAAGCGGAGGAGGCGCGGAATAATGAGCGTGTACTTTCTAAGGGGAGGAGTTGTGTTGTAGACGGCGTTGAGAAGAGTTTGAGGAATGCGTTGGCGCTGAGAGCTTAACCCAGAACACAACCGCGCGGGTGATCGCACCGGGGTCCTTGGCATGCGCTGATAGAAAGTACTTTTCCTCACTCTGAAATCATGTGTACGATGATGTATCGCACTAAGACCTGAGCTCTCGGCCCCACCTTCGCTTCCGGTTATCAGTTTCCATTGACTTCGCACCTCCTTACCTCAGTCTCCACTTAGACTTTCTCACCCACTCATCCTCCTGTAGCAGAGTACATCTCGTTCTAACTTCCCGATGTGGCCGCTTCATCAAGATGCGTCCGGGTCAACTGAGAAACACATGAATCAGCTTCGCTGCACGGAAGACCGGAAGACAGAGCCAAGCGCCACTCAAGTCCCCGATGGGAGCAACAAGATTTCGACAACCTTCCTTCGCAAGCAAAACGACGCGACCGCACCAAGCTATCCGGAGATGATGATTCAACAAGACGATGAAGAACAACCAGATTCTTGGCACTCACCCTCATTTGACAAGCTCAGACTCCCGCAACGCCGATCAACCGCACACATCTCCTGGCCTTCGGTTCTACTCTGAACCCATACCACACGTCCAAAATCGTGATGCCGACACTGCGGGCGGTTACGCGATCCTACCTATCTAAGATGGTCCCCGACTGTACTGATCTGGCAAGTTCAACGCAGACTGCGGCAACTCCAACTCCACATCTTCCTCCCCCTCTATCGCCATGAAGTTGTGGTAGCTCACTCCTACGCCGTTGTCTTCGTGCGTCTTGCAAACCCGCGTCTTGTGCTTGCATCCGCATTTTTCGATTTGAAGCTGGTCAACCGTCTTCTTCACCTCGGACGACAGGTAAACCCTCAAAGCCATCCACGCTTGACCGTCTTCAGTGTCTTCGTTCTCCTTCTCTGCCGCCGCGAAACAGGCTTTGGCGTCTTCAAGTGTCTTCGACGTGACTTCCACACCTACACCCGACTGCCGGTGGATCGGTGCGAGCCTTGCGTGGGCGTATGCCAGGAGATAGTACAATGTTCGACGGACCTCAACTCCATGGTATTCGACAGGCCAGTTCCCGTGATCCTTCAACAGCTGACCCAACAAATCCTTGGCATTTTCGAATTGGTTGCGCCGGAGATACGAGACCACTTCGGCCCTTCGTCTCTGGAAAGTCACCAGTCGCCAGAAACCCTCAATCTCTCTCTCGGTCGTCTCGGTTGAGTCCTTCTTACCACCTCGTCGAGTCTTGGCAACTACAAGATTCTTGAGCTTTGTAGCAGAAGACACCCTGGCTTTGATGACCGTCTGGTTCGCCGTCTGGTTTTCTACTTTCACGATTGCTTTGAGGAGATCTTTCTGTAGCTGAGCGACCCGCTTCCGGCGTTGAATTTCGGCATTGGAGGAATCCGTAACGTCGACGGCGGTGCCATCCCACAAGTTCCAACGGGCGGTCTCGTCCCTCTCTTCGAGCTGCGTCTGCAACAATGCTACTTCTGCGTCCAAAGCCGAGGCGATCTGCTCTCCTGCTTTGGCAGTTTCCTTCGTCTTCTCGAGCTCTGACTTCAACCCCTCGATCATCTTCTCAGCTTTGCCGCACTGACGCTCGAGAGTCTTCAACCGCTCTTCGTCTCGCCTCAGCTTTGCAGCCACTTCAGGATCGTTGCTCGTCGTTGATGTCTGGTCCGCCTCGCACTGCTTTTGCTGCTTGCCGATTTCCTTTCTGTAGCGTTCGATCTTCTCGCGAATCTTGTCGATCTCGGACTTCATGTGCTTCTCGAGCACTTCCGAGACACGGAGACTTCTCTGCGCATCGTTCTCATGGATTCCCACGGACCTTTCCGTCAGATCTGCGATCTGCTTTCTCAACTCTCTAATCAATTCGTCCTTCGATTCTTCATCGTAGACGTTTTGCTGAGTGACTGCGTGGGAATTCTCGTCGTGCCACGCTACCATCTCTTGGAGGTGCCGACTAAACTCCTGCTGCACATAGAGGGACGAATCGGCAAGCCGCCTAATAGAGCTTCCCAAGGCTTCTAGATCCTCTGCCATAACCTCGGGTGGCCCTCCACGCATCAGGAATTCGAGGGGTACCTTGAAGAGATTAGCTTCCTCGTCGACCCGACTAACCTGCGTCTTGAACATGTTCTCGAGGTGCACCATTTCGCTGTGCCAAGCCGTGTATATAAGTTCCCTGTAGCGTTCAATATGGCCAAGAGCAGTCTCGATGTTCTTGTTTTTGACTGATTTGAGCGCCTGGTAGAGCTTGGTAGCTGTCTCTTGCGTCGCAGCCCATTGTCCGTATCCATCTTTTAGCCTGTGGCGCTGGTCTTGAATCGTCCTGTCCTTCTCTCGCAGCAATTCGTCTCGTTCGCGACAGCCGGCGCAGTGGTTTCTGAAGGACGCGTTCTCAAATCTGTCTTGAACACCCCTCGGTGCCAGAATGCCGATGGTTACGTCTGGGTTCTCCGGTGCCACTAGGATATGAGTGTTCTCGCTCGATGCGTTCAAATCCTTGACTCGGCTATAATTCGAAGAGTGGTTTGAGCTATCCGGTTGGGCATACAGGGAGTTGTCATCGCTGCCGTGTGACAAGTCGGGAAGATTTGGCTGAGGCAGTTTCTCATCAAAGTCGATCAACGACGTGGCCTCCAACTCCCTGGTAGAACGTTCGAGATCCGCAACCTGCTTGAGGCCGTCGAGAGCGCCGCATAGGATGCTCTCTTCCCTGATCAACTCGTCGTGGATGATATTCAGCCTCTTCTTGGCACCGCTTCTATCGTCGCCCTCGACTCGGAGCCATTCTATGAGGTTCTCAGTCCTATCCAGCATCCAGCCTCGGAAGCTTTCCCGGTGCTGCTGAATACCGACATCAATGTTCCTCAGCCGGCCAACGTCTTCGGATAGAATGCATGGCCCACCCTTGATCAGGTTTTCGAGTTGCGCGCGTTCGTTGAGGAGATCCTTGAGATTGTCGTGTAGAACCTTCCACTGCTGGAAACTCTTCTCAATCTTGTCTGCCGTTCCCTCTTTGTTGGCCCATGTGTCCATGTTTTCGCGGATATGGTCCTCCTCTCTCCCGGAAAGATCGTTTACTCGATTCCACGAGCTTTCGATCTTCTGCAACTCCGCACTTCTTGTTTTCTCCCGATCCGAAACCTCTTGTTTGCTACGGCACCTCTTCTCGCAGTCCTCAAGAGCGCGCCGGAGAAAGTCGCATTCCAGCTGTCGCCTCTGCCTGAGCCGCGTCTCTTCTTGGGCCGAGGTAAACATCATCCGACCAAGCTGGTGGATGATGCGGTTGACGTAGGGCGCCTTGACGTACTCGCGCCCTTGCATCCATTCCAGAAGCGTGGAGAGCATGCCGTCCGTCGACGTCGTGTGGTCGAAGAGGGAGTAGTATTCCTCGTCTGACATGGTCTCGCCTGTCTTCCGTTCGAAGTCGACTTTGCGCAGGCGAGCTTCGTCGTCGCGCCCGTGTTCGGGATATCGGTGAGTGCGGGGCATAAAAGAGGCCCTTGTGCCTTCCGTAAGGCCGAACAAGGCATGATACTGATCAATGATTTCTGCCTTCTCGTCGTCTGAAAGTCGATGTGGGGTTTCCCAAAGTTGAGAACGTTCGGGCACGCCGGCAGAGGGCATAGGACCCATCCGGCCGTTGAAGCCAGGGCCGGTACGTGGTGGTTCAGCCTTGTAAGCTTTTAGCGTGGGAGAATCCGGGTCTGGGAAGATGGGTCGCAAGGGTCGCAATGCCCTTGGGGTTCGGTCATCATCGTCCAGGGGTTCAGGAGATTCCGCGAGAGCAGTCTGTATTTTCTGAGCAGTGATGGACGGAGGCACCCACAGACCAGGCTGCTTCGAGTTCCCGGACTGGCTACGAGGGCTAAGTACGGATGATATTTGCGGCGTTGTAGCGCCGCTGGGGGTATTTGAGTGGTTTGCGGCCATGATTTGGTCGGCGATTTGTTTGGGGTCGGACATGAAGCGGCTTCTCTGGGGTTTGGGTGCCGGGGAGGGAGACGGTGAGCCCCCTTCGTAGTCGTATTTCGATCTTTTCGGCGTCTTGATGGCCGGGGTTTGGTCTGACATCGATGTTCCAACGGGAATCGCCTGTTCAACTGCAGGAGAGGTAACCTCAAGCGCGATGTCGTTCTCAGCGGGATTAGCCTTTTGAGAGGAGAGGGAAATCAGGTCAGACACCGAGGCCTGGTCACCAGGCTGAGTATCGGCAGGACTTCGACGCGAAAAGTTGTGAGGGACCGCTGGCACGGGAATCAAGTTTTCCGGAGTTGAAGCGGGAAGAGGGGGCAGCCTTTTGTGTAAGTTCGCATTGGAGGTAGACTGAGTTGGGAGATCCGGCGTCTGCGGAGGAGGTAGAGAACCTCTGGCACCGCTTGGAGTGTCGTTGCCGGAAGAATCTCGGTGGCTGCTTTGAGGCTCGCCTTCATGCTCTGATAGTGAGCTCTGACTTCTGTTGGAAGCTGGGTCTTCCAATACTGCGGTCATTTCCGTCACGGGGACAGTCGCCGAGTGAAGCTCGCCGTATCCTCTGTGGCTAGCCCGACGAGTCTCAAGCCTCGGCGGTGGAGACACCGAAGAAACCTCACCAGCTTCAAGTTCGAGAGGGCTGATCAATTCTGATATCGGCACTTCTTTCCGAGGAATGGGAGCTGCAAGTGGCGAAGACCTTGGACGACTTCTTTGAATACCGGCTGCAGCGGCTGAAGGGACGGATCGTCTCCCACGACCAGCCCCGCGGTCGTTGAATTCGGGACTTTGAGAGATACTGGGGTGGCCAACATCGTTGGGACGAGGCTCTGGCACCGGTTTGCGAGGGATGGGACCTGTGAATGACGCAGATCGTGGTTGATTCCCCGGAATCCCGGGAGTAGTGGCTGACGAGATGGTCCGTCTCCCGTCCGCAGTCTCGTTGTTGTTCGAGTCAGCGCCATGGGACGTATTTGAGGGCGCAGAATCGTCCGGGGGAGGCTCGCGAGCATTTGATGTTGGCTGGCTGCTTCGTCGGCGACCGTCCTGCCAACTAGCCATCTTATCCCTAAACCTGTCCATGTTCTTATTTCATATGACAGCTTTCAGACCACGCAAGACAACTCAGGGAAGGTAATCAAGGTGATGGAATTTTCAGATGAAGAAGACTTGAACCGAGTTCCTGCTATAGTATTCGAGAAGTTGAAGCCATTATGAATTTCAACAACACAGAAAGCCCAGCCCCCACCCTTCTAAGTTGGTTACATTGTGTTACCCTGAAATTCATGAAGTTGACGTTTTCGGATCACAATGTTTTGAAGGGATTTCATACCATCAAAGCCTTCAGGGAAGTTTTTGCGAGTAATAAAGAACAGTTGGTTACATGACAAGAATTCAGGGCTGGGATGTAATCGATAAAGGCGAGATGCGTAGAAGTAACACGACAGGAAATATGACAGGGGATGAGTTTGGAAACTTATTTTGCTGCTAGAAACGTGACATCGTCTTCTCATTGCAGCTCTGCGTTTGTTGGCTCACACGAAGCATAGCCTGCATCTCTCATGGAGGCGAGGGTGACCTTTGGACAGACCCTCTGCCCCGGACAGATCTCAAGTCCGGCAAACTCTCGCGACTACCAACCACCTCGCCACTTCCGTTTAGTAGGAGACACATTGTAGTCGCACTCTCACCAGACCCCGTCTTACACGTGTCGTCGCTAAGCTCTCCAGGCGCCCCCTCATTCAGCCCAAAGCGCACAATCCTCGCGCCCTTCTTCTCCATCATGGCCTTCTGTGTCTCTGGGTCGCGCTCGTCCTGAATCCTCATCATCTCCAAACATTCCAGAGTCAAAGCCTTGATGTCGATGTGGGAATACCCCAGGCCCCTCGCGCTTGCCGCGCGCACGTAAGCCTGCCACGCCTCACGCCAGCGCCCCCAGCAGCGCAACACATGCCCGCGGAAAAGCTGGGCTCGCGGTTCAAGGTCGAAGCGATACAGTCGTTGCGATATTGCCAAGGCCTCGTCCGCTGCTTGGAGCGCCAGAAGTAGCGTCGCGTTGGTCAGAGGCGTCTGAAGGAGGGCGAAAGTGCGCAGGAGCAGGGAGTTCACGGTTTGTGTAACCGGGGCCGAGTCTGTTTTCGAAAGACGATTCATCGGTGATGTGGCTCGATGCTTGTTTTCTTGATGGCGCTTGCTTGGCTGAGGAGTTTTTTTTTTTTTTTTTTTTTTTTTTTTTTTTTTTTTTCCTTGTTTTTAAGCTGCTGACCTTGGCTGAAAACGGTCGTGATGATTGTGGTGATGTTGCACTGCCTCCGGGGTGTGTGGCGGCCGAGAGGGAGCTTTCTCCCTCCCTTCTCCTTCGTGGTTGGCTTTTTGAAGAAAGATCCGAATTCGTAATTCAGACGGCTCTGGAAAGAGCTCACTCACTCATAGAATAGAACCTCGTCTGCAACAATGAGTGTTTGCCTTATTGAGTTTTCACAGACACAAAGCAGGTGGTTGCGTGAGGCAGCAGCGTTGAGGAAGGAGCTTTGCTGGGGTTAGTTCCACCCGGACAAAGAAAGAGGTGAACTTCTTTTCCAACGCAGCCTCCCTCCATTCGCAATTTCAGATACGACTTGGCAAACGGGTTTCGGCCACGAAGTGAGGGAGTTTGTGAGGATATTCGATTTGACTTTCGAGAAGGGTTTACCCCTCGTTAGTTATCCAAGAAGTGACGCAACTGTGTGGAATCGGGCAGACATATACCGGTATGAATCAGAGACGAACCGCGTTCGTCAAGGAATAAGCCTTGCCAAGACCTTACAACCAAGCAAGCCTCGGGAATCAGAGAAAGGTGGCTTGAGTTTTGAAATTATCCTGTCTCACCTGTCTACTTCGTAGCACCCACTGCGATGGTTCACTGACAGTTGGTAAATACACACCGCGACGAAGTTTCGATCAAGTTTGATGGCGGAGCGGGAAATACCAGAAAGCTAATCATGCTTGAGGAAGGACGAAGACCGGGGGTCTGGGACTAGACATTGTTCGAAAGGTCTATCCCGAGCTTCTGTAGCTCCAGAGACGCTTGAAAGCCATGGTAAGCCACGCCGTCGTCGGTGTGGATGCGGCATGCATTCCTCGGCATGATCCGTGAGGCTGTGCTTCTGGATGGTGATGATCAAGGCGTCTGCACACGCCGAACTCTATGCAGAAATGGACGGAAACGTTTACCGCAAAACCAAGGGTCCACGCCGGACTCCCACCGTGAACAGCATGCACCTGTCAACTTCCAAGACGCGCACGTTAAGAGTAGGTCAAAAGGGGGCCAGTGGCCACTTTTGCTGCTGGCTTTCGGACGAGGGAAGCTCGTCGACTAAGACATATGCCGAGAACAGGAGGTCTCAGCCCGGAACACACCTCGAATAGAACGACAAGTCGCATGTGGAAGGTGGAGGGTTTTGAGTCAGCGGCCGGGAGAACGTAGAAGTCATGGAAGCGCCAAGCCTTACCAGCCTCTCGTACTTTTGAGTGGATGCCTTGCAGCGAAGGGGTTTTGCCGCGTGGCATTTCAAAATATGTGATCACATCAGTCTGCATTTGGTTGCCCTCGACTCAATCGACTCGTGCTGAGGCGTGATGTGTGGCGTTCGGTGATGGCGGCAAAGCCTCGAGCCGGCCATCGCGGTACAAGCCGGGGCCTAGAGCTCATCATTCCGGGCTACGGAGGACAAATTCTTGTCATTGTGAGTCTCCTGTTGCTTTCAACGTGTCTTGGCATGTCCCTCTTTCCACCAGTGTCCTCTCATCCTGTTGACGCTTCCATGTTCCCCCCCCCCCCCCCTCCTCAAACACGTGGTGGAAGTAACTCGGAGACTGGAAGCATTCATTCAAAACCAGGCGCCCTCCGGATAACCGGCACAGTCCTTACACTCCCGGGTTACGTTAC
>JAOQIF010000357.1:0-80075 GCA_026260285.1 Colletotrichum sansevieriae
TAGTATAATAAGGGAAGATTAGCTCGTTATAGTTAAAGAGGCTTATAAGCACCGCCCTAGCTGCTCTAATAGCTAGTATATCTAGTAGGCTTTGAGTATAATAGAGCATACCCTATAAATAAAATAGTAGAATTATTAGTAAATACTTATAGATAAGTTAGGGAACTAGATAGACCCTAAATAAGAAGACTTTAGAATTTTTATAAGAAGGTAGTATATTATACCTAAGCTCTAAGAATAGAACTACTATAATACTCTAAGATAGTGCTGCTAGAAGGATAATAAGAAACTAATTATATATTAGGCTCGATAGGAGTCTATTAACTAAGCACTTAGCGAGCTGAGTACTAGTAATATAAAGGCGTACGCTTTCTTTTAGGGCCTTATTAGGACCCTAAAGAATAAACTCTTTAAGTAGGATATTAACTATACTAATATATATATTATCGCCCTATATATATAGAGATTATAGGAGATTATAGAAGGGAGATATAGGGGAACGTCCGCTAGCTATTCTAAGTTATATAAGTAACTATACTCAGGCTCTCTAGACCGCCCTTATAAGAGCGGCTTATAACCCCCTAGGTCGATAGACTTAAGGGATTACTACCTAGATACCCTATCCTGGAATAACTACTCAGCAGACGCTCGCATAACGCCTAGCGCTAATAGTATATCTACTAACTCCCGGGGACCCTAATATTATAACTATAAGAAGTATAGCTATATCTCCCCTAACTATACCGAACCCTATGCGTAGCTAATAGGTAGTAATTAGAACCTAAACCTAAGGTAGGGCGGGATAAGTATAATCGTAATACCTAGTATAACTAATACTAAAGACTCGGGAAATAAGTAGGCATAGATATAACCCTAAGGAGTACTATGCTAGAAATCACCTCGGTTCTAATAGGATAGATTATTAAGGGATAGGCGTTAGCGCTCTAAGTATCTAGCGAAGTCGAACTAGAGGTTAATATAAATACCTATATAATAGTAGATATTATATGTGTAAGGGACTAGATACCCAGACCGGAGAAGCCGGAGATGCTTCGGCTACTATAGGCTGAGGGGATGGAGAGGCCTGTAGGTCTAGGGTATAGAACCCTTATAGCGAAGACTTAGCAAATACTTACTAAAGGCTAGAAATAAGGGATCTTAGAAGAAGCAAGTAAAAGTAATATAATAATACGGACCCTATCTTTTAGGTGCTTCTACTATTAGTTTAACCTAACTATAGCTCTTAGCCCCTTAATACCTTTATAATTCTTTTGCTTCTACTCTGCTTTAGGAAGGTTAGTAATAATAATAGCACTACGCACCCGAGTAATGCTTACTAATTAGGCTAAAAAACCTACGCCTAACGTTTGCTAAGAGCAGAGCGAAATAGCCTGTGCAAACCCTTATAAGGAAGCTAACCCTAGCGAGCGATTAGAGGATAATATAAGCTAATAAGGGGAGGTAAGAAGCTACGCTTTAAGCGAGGCTAGGGGCCCCGAAGAGAACGGGCTACCTATGCTAAATGCTTGCTATATAGATGCTAAGCATATATAGGAGAATAGGGTATATGAGACCCCTTCTTATGAACCGGACGGGCTAATAGGCTAGATATCTATAGCTGCAGCTAATAAGCCAGCCTAAGCTAGAGGGCTAGATAAAGCAACTAGCTAAGTGCTAATATAATAGATCATAACTATAATAGCTAACTAATAGGAGCTAATTGCTACTATATTGAGCAACCGAGCTCCTATTGAGCAATCGCCTAAGGTTTATAAAAAACCCCCGAATTATAATATAGCGCGCCTTACTAGTAAATCTACTAGCATAATAAGGAAAGATTAGCTTATTATAATTAAAGAGGCTTATAAGTACCGCCCTAGCTGCTCTAATAGCTAATATATCTAGTAGGCTTTAAGTATAATAGAGCATACCCTATAAATAGAATAGCGGAATTATTAGCGAATGCTTATAGATAAGTCGGGGAACTAGATAAACCCTAAATAGGAAGACTTTAGAATCTTTATAAGAAGGTAGTATATCGCACCCGAGCTCTAAGAATAGAACTATTATAATACTCTAAGATAGTACTACTAGAAAGATAATAAGAAACTAATTATATACTAGGCTCGATAGGAGTCTATTAACCGAGCACTCAGCGAGCCGAGTACTAGTAATATAAAGGCGCACGCCTTCTTTTAGGGCCTTATTAGAACCCTGAAGGACGAACTCTTTAAGCAGGATATTAACTATACTAATACGCATACTATCGCCTTATATATATAGAGATTATAGGAGATTATAGAAGGGAGATATAGGGGAACGTCCGCTAGCTATTCCGAGTCGCATAAGTAGCTATACTCAGGCTCTCTAAACCGCCCTCATAAGAGCAGCTTACAACCCCCTAGGTTAATAGACTTAAGGGATCGCTACCTAGAGACCCCATCCTAGAACGACCGCTTAGTAGATACTTATATAACGCCCGGCGCTAGTAGTATATCTACCGACTCCTAGGGACCCTAATACTATAACTATAAGAAGTATAGCTATATCTCTCCTAACTATACCGAGCCCTATGCGCAGCTAATAGGCAGCAATTAGAACCTAAACCCAAGGCGGGGCGGGATAAGCGTAATTATAATACCTAGTATAACTAATACTAAAGACTCGGGAAATAAGTAGGCGTAGATATAACCCCGAGGGGCACTACGCTAGAAATCACCTTAGTTCTAGTAGGATAGACTATTAAGGGATAGGTATTAGCGCTCCGAGCATCTAGCGAAATCGAACTAGAGGTTAATATAGATACCTGCATAGTAGTAGATATTATATAAGAAGACCTCGTTAAGAGGCTCTAACTAAAGGAGGCTACTAGTATTATAGCTCCTGAATTAATAGATTTCTAGGGAAGGCCTATGCTTATAGGCAAGGTCTACTAGCTCATATTCTTCCTTATAGATAGTTAGAGTTACCTATAGAAGATTCGCTAGGCTTTTATTATAAGCCCTCGCCCTAAAGGAGCGGGAGATATCCTTCTATCTAATAACTTAATAGGATAGGAAGGCATCTATATAGATACCTATATATATACCTAGTTATATAAACCCCTCTCACTCGCTAAGCTAGAGGCGATTATCCAAGAGATTATAGAGAATAGCTAATAAGCTTATATTATATATCTAATAGGCGCTATAAGCCCTAATAAGAAGGATATAGAGTCCTTAGGCGAATACTCACTAGATAATAAGCAGGAGAAGAAGATTCCTAGGGAACTTGAAGACTTTGCTAATGTTTTTAATAAGGAGAATGCAAAGAAAGTTTTAAGGCTAAAGGGAGTAGTATACTATATTAAACTAAAACCTAGCAAGGAACCCCTATATAGACCGATATACCTTATATTAGTAGAGTAGTTATAAACGCTCGCTAAGTATATCCGGGATATAGAGGTAGCAGGCTATATATGCTACTTAACTAGCTCTATAGGAGCACTAGTATTATTCATGCCTAAGAAGGATAGAAGCCTATAACTATATATAGACTATAGGGGACTAAACGAAATCATAGTAAAGAACTATTATCCTCTACTACTAATTAGCAAGCTTCTAGATAGGCTTGCTAGAGCGAAGTTTATTTCAAAGATCAACTTAAGCGAGGCATACTACTAAATTGCAATTAATAAGGCAGATAGGTAGAAAATAGCGTTTAGAATATAATATAGTTACTTTAAGTATACTATAATGCTATTTAGGCTTATGAATACCCTAGCAACTTTTTAGGCGTATATTCACTAAATACTTACTAACCTTCTAGATACCTGCTATATTATATACCTAGATAATATTCTAATCTACTTAGATATAAGGGAATAGCATACTAAGGACCTCTATACTATCCTATGCTGCTTAAGGGCTACTGAACTATTTATAAAACTAAAGAAGTGCAACTTCTACTAGATAGAAGTAGATTTCCTAGGGTTCTATATTACCTAAGATAGCATTAGAATAGACCCGGATAGAGTCCGAGTAGTTGCTAAATAGCTAGTACCTAAGTCTTTTAGAGATATCTAAGTATTCCTTAGTTTCTATAACTTTTACTATAAGTTTATTATAAGATATTCTTATATTATAGCCCCTATAACTAGCGCGCTCAAGGGAAGCTAGAACAGCACGAAGTCAGGAGCCTTCGCCTAGACAGGGGAGATATAGACCGCATTCGAGACACTTCGGAGAGCATTCGCTAAAGCCCTAATACTAAGATATTATAACCTAATATTAGAAACCAGGGTTAAGACTAATATATCTACTCAGGCAGCATCTAGCGTGCTTTTATAGAAGCATAGCATAGTTTAGCACCTAGTAGCCTTCTAGTTAAGGAAGCTCTTAGATATCAAGAGGCGCTAGGCTATAGAGTAATAGGAACTCCTTGCTATTATAGAAAGTTTAGATTACTAGGCATAATACTTATAAGGACTCCCTAAGAAATTTATAGTGCTTATAGACTACGTAGCGCTAAAAGGAGTGCTTACTATACCTGCATAGGATATTTACAGAAGACTTGCGCGATAGGTCTACTGCTTATTAGTATTCGACTTTAAAATCTAGCATAGGTTAGGGGTTACTAACCCGGCAGATAGACTATTGCAACGCCCTAACTACGTAGTAGAAGATGCTAAGGTGGATAATATACTTCCTACCCTTAGAAAGAAACTTAAGCTTATTAGCTAGCTTTTAGCGAATATTCGCTAGTATATTACTAAGCTTAAAAGAACTATAGCAGTTGTGAGAACTTATACCCGAGCTATCTAGCGAAGCATATAAGAACCTTGCTAGAGGGCTAGCTCTAAGGTTAAGGGATCCTCACCCTCAAGTTAGCACTACCCTACGATAGGTATTAACAAGCCACTATATATAAGTATACATATTAGCGCTATTACCCGTACGAAAGCATATGCAGGTGCTACGCTGACTGCTCTACGAGAGAATAGCGATAGGCTAGAGGACTTAGGGGGAGCTAGGGTTACTATACTAGAATAGTATATCCTATATGCTATAATAAGGGAGCTTATTTAGGATAAAACGGCTTATATACTATAACTAGGCGTGGATCTCGAATAGATAGTTGGAGGACTGCAGGCTAAAGACCCCTTCTATAGAGATATCGCAGCTAAGGTTCGCTAGGATACTAGGGAATACTAAGGATACTAAGTTAATAAGAATAATATCCTTTGGTTCAAAAGAAGACTTATTATCCCAGAAGAGGGATCCCTCTGCTATAAAATCCTAAAAAACTACTATAATACGCCTAGATTAGGGTATATAGGAGCAAATAAGATAGCTAAGCTTATCTTATGAAAGTTTTATTAGCTATATTTAATAGAGGACGTGAGGCGATACGTCGCTAAGTACCCGCGCTGCTAAGGGGTGCGTATACTACGGCATAAGCTATACGGGCTATTGCAAATACTAGAACTGCTAGTATACCTATTCTAATAGATTTCCTTGGACTTCTTAACTAGCTTGCTAGAAAGTCGCTGAGATAACGGAGTTACTTATAATATGATTCTAGTAATTATATATCAGATAACTAAAGTAGCACGGTTCTTAGTAATAACTAAGCAACTAGATGCTACGGGTTTAGCGAGGATCCTATACTAAGAGATCGAGTACTGATATAGCACGCTAGAGGTTATTATTAGTAATTAAGATAAACTAATTACTAGCTAGTTCTAGCGAGACTAGACTAAGGCCTGAGATATAGAAGGGCGTATCTCTACTGCGTAGTATCTATAGATAGATAGCTAGACTAAAAGAACGCACTAGACCCTAACTATATATCTTATAAAGTTTAGCGAAGGGTTGCACAACTAATAAGCAATATAACTAGTTAAGGCTGAATTTTCATATAATAATAGCAAATATGCTACTATTAGCATATCCCTATTTAAGGCCCTTATAGGATACTACCCTCAAATAGTTAATTACTACTTGCTAAATATAGAGATCAGGACTTAAGGGGTTAATAAAAGGCTTAAGAAGCTGATAGAAGTTCGCTAAAGAATAGCCAAGACCTAGCGATATATAACTAAGGTATAAGCTAAGAATATAAATACTAGAAGAAAAGCGTAATTATATTATATCGGAGACGTTATAGGACTCTTAATAAAGAACTTCCGTTTCGCAAAGGGTTAGTAAAAGCTCGCCCTAAGATTTATTCCTATGCTAGTTATAGAAGTTATAGGCCCTAATGCTTATAGAGTATAACTCCTAGAGAAGTATAGCAGAGCGTATAATATCTTCTCTATTGCTCTGCTTAAGCCGTAGTATAGCTAAAAGCTTGCTAAGGGGCAGCTCCTGGACCTTGAAGAAGACCCTGAGGAATAGGAAGTCGAGGATATTATATTATAGAGGGAAGCGCTAATAGGCCCCCTATATTTAGTTAAGTAAAAAGGCTAGCTAGTAGAGTATAACACCTAGGAGCCTGAAGAATACTTAGCGAACGCTTTACAAATCCTAGCTAGATTTAAGAAATAGTAGCATAAGTTATATTATAAGTAGGATAACGAGTAATATAGATTAATAAGAAAAGTCAATTAACTATAAGATAGCTAAAACGCTAAAGAGAAGACCCCCCCTATAAAGAATAACGCAACCCTATAGGTATCTAACTTTATATTACTATAGAAGTCTACTATACCCTTACTAAAGTTCCGCTAGCACTACTACTCCTTATTATTATTATCACCCTCGTTATTATTATTATTATTATCGCTCTCCTCCTTAGAACTCTCGCTAGTAGTACTGCTATTACTACCCTAATTATTACTCTCTATAGCTTTATTAGAGTTGCTATCCTCTATAGCGGAGGACTTATCCTCTTTGCTATTATAAACCTAGTACTACTAAGCTACTGCTAAGGCGTTACTAACCTTCTTCTAAGAATTTAGTTGAGGCGTAGGACTACTACTAATAACTTCAAAGATAGTAATAGGAGCTTAGTAGTAAGTATTATAAAGTATATAGGAACCTTGGACCTTCGAAGGCTCTTATAAAGGAAGCGTAGATATATAGGTATTACTCTTTAAAAGCTGCGTTATTAGGATATTAGTAAGCTTATTAAGAAAGGTAGCCTACTTAAAGATATAGGTCTTATTATATAAGTAAGTAGGGAGAGCATCGTTAAGCTATACTATAATCTCCTTAACTAGAACCTTATCCTTAGCCTAATAAGCTGCCTATAAATATATATTAGATTAATAAAAGGGCGAGACTAACTATAAGGTAAAACCTACCTCGAGCGAAACCTATAGATATACTTAGATATATAAAGCTGCACTCTCTTCGATACCTATAGCGAGGAGCTAGTTCTTATAGTTCTTAGAACCAGGCTTAAGACTAGCAGGGTTCACTAACTAGTTATAGAGGCATTAGAGGAGCTCCTGCCCCTGCTCTATAGCTATGAAGATATAGAAGATCTCATGCTATTAATACTAGCTAGTAGTAATCGCGCGGATATAACGCTTAACCTAGTTCTAATAGAAACGAGTAGTACTAACGAGATAAATAGGAATCTAGAAATAGGAAAAGTTAGCCCATACTTCTACTAAACGGTTGCTAAACTCACCCTATAGCACTTAATACTGCGAACCCGGCATAACTCGCATATACGATCACTATTATAGCAATAGGTGCAGACGACCTAGGCATTCTTAGGGAGCTATAGAGCATAACTAACGCAGGGTTCGCTACTACCCGCCTAATTACGCTAATAGTTACTACTACTAAGTTCAGCCTCGGTAGGGCTATACTTAGCGAGGAGTTAGCTAATAAGGCTCTTAGCACTTATAATATTTAAGGAAGTATTAAAAGATAGGGAGGTTCTACGAAGTTTCAATAAAGGGCTTAGATAATATGAAAGTAGTTATTAAATAATATAGTATAATAAGGAGGGAAAAGAACTAACCCTAGGGCGGGAAAAAGCCGTTATTTTATAGATAGCTGAAGAAACCTCGCCGAACTATTGCAAAGGTAGATGCGACTTCGGATAGCAAAGAATAGTAGTTACTTATTATAATAAGTACTACCTACTAGGAGATAAATATAGTAAATTAGTAACGATAGTTGCTATCTAACCTACTTAATAGCCTTATAACGCGCCTAATTAGAAGGGGGATAATAGGATGAAAAACGAAGTTATTATAAGGGTATAGTATAAGAAGGTGCTCGCTAGATAAAGAGCAAATAATAGGAGAACTAAAATGAAGCTACTATTAGGATAACTACCCTCTTTCGAAAGGAAATAATAGGATAAAAAACGAAGTTATTATAAGGGTATAGTATAAGAAGGTACTCGCTAGATAAAGAGCGAATAACGGGAGAACTAAAACGAAGCTACTATAAGGATAACCGCCCTTATTTAAAAGGAAACGATAGGATCCCTTTAGAATAGCCCGGATAGAGAGCATAAAAGGGCCTAAAAGGAGAGGAACTATAAGGAATAGGACTATAGGCCTAGCTATTATATCTATAACTCTAAGGGCTCTACCGTCTTTTAGCGGATATTTGCTAAATAGATACCGCGCTAGATAATAATAGCAATAAGTAAAGGACCGGGGCCTACTCCGGATAGCTAAGAGGGATAATAATAGAGGGCCGACCCGTAACACCCGATCTTATAGTAGGGACTACTATAATTAGAAGGGGGATAATTATAAGGGACTAGATACCTAGACTAGAGAAGCTAGAGACGCTTCAGCTACTATAAGCCGAGGGGATAGAGAGGCCTATAGGTCTAGGGCATAGAACCCTCATAACAAAGACTTAGCGAATACTCGCTAAAGGCTAGAAATAAGGGATCTTAGAAGAAGCAAGCAAAAGTAGCGTAATAATACAGACCCTATCTTTTGGGTGCTTCTGCTATTAGTTTGACCTAACCATGGCTCTTAGCCCCTCGATACCTTTACAATATGAGAAGACCTTATTAAGAGGCTCTAACTAAAGGAGGCTATTAGTATTATAGCCCCTAAATTAGTAGATTTCTAGGGAAGGCCTATGCCTATAAGCAAGGTCTACTAGCTTATATTCTTCTTTATAAATAGTTAGGGTTACTTATAGAAGATTCGCTAGGCTTTTATTATAAGCCCTCGCCCTAAAGGAGCAGGAGATATCCTTCTATCTAACGACTTAATAGAATAAGAAGGTATTTATATAGATACCTATATATATATCTAGTTATATAAACCCCTCTTATTCGCTAAGCTAGAGGCGATTATCTAAGAGATTATAGAGAATAGCTAATAGGCTTATATTATATATCTAATAGGTGCTATAAGCCCTAATAAGAAGGATATAGAATCTTTAGGCAAAGACTCGCTAGATAATAAGCAGGAGAAGAAGATTCCTAGGGAACTTTAAGACTTTATTAATATTTTTAATAAGGAGAATATAAAGAAAGTTCTAAAGCTAAAGGGAGTAGTATACTATATTGAACTAAAACCTAGTAAGGAACCCCTATATAGACTGATATACCCTATATTAGTAGAGCAGCTGCGAATACTCGCTAAGGATATCTAAGATATAGAGGTAGCAGGCTATATATACTGCTTAACTAGCTCTATAGGAGCACTAGTGCTATTCGTGCCTAAGAAGTATAGAAGCCTATAACTATATATAAACTATAGGGGATTAAACGAAATTATAATAAAGAACCGTTATCTTCTACTATTAATTAGCAAGCTTCTAGATAAGCTTACTAGAGTAAAGTTTATTTCGAAGATTAACTTAAGCGAGGTATACTACTAAATTGCAATTAATAAAGCAGATAGGTAGAAAATAGCATTTAGAATGCGATATAGGTACTTCGAGTATATTATAATACTATTTAGGCTTACGAATACCCTAGTAACTTTTTAGGCATATATTCACTAAATACTCGCTAACCTTCTAGATACCTACTATATTATATACCTAGATAATATTCTAATTTATTTAGATATAAGGGAATAGTATACTAAGGATCTCTATACTATCTTATGCTACCTAAGGGCTACTAAGCTATTTATAAAACTAAAGAAGTGCGACTTCTACTAGATAGAAGTAGATTTTCTAGAGTTCTATATTACCTAAGATAGCATTAGGATAGACCCGGATAGAGTCCGGGCGGTTGCTAAATAGCTAGTACTAAAGTTTTTTAGAGATATCTAAATATTCCTTAGTTTCTATAACTTTTACTATAAGTTTATTATAAGATATTCTTATATTATAGCCCCTATAACTAATATACTTAAGGGAAGCTAGAATAGCATAAAGTCGGGAGCCTTCGCCTGGACGGGGGAGATATAGATCGTATTTAAGATACTTCAGAGAGTATTTGCTAAAGCTCTAATACTAAGATACTATAACCTAATATTAGAAACTAGGGTTAAGACTAATATATCTACTTAGGTAGTATCTAGTATGCTTTTATAGAAGCATAGCATAGTTTAGTACCTAGTAGCCTTCTAGTTAAGGAAGCTCTTAGATATAGAGAGGTACTAGGCTATAGGGCAATAGGAACTCCTTGCTATTATAGAAAGTTTAGATTACTAGGTATAATACCTATAAGGACTTCCCGAGAAATTCGTAGTATTTATAGACTACGTAGCGCTAAAAGGAGTACTTACTATACCTATATAGGATATTTATAGAAGACTTATATAATAGGTCTACTACCTATTAGTATTTAACTTTGAAATCTAGTATAGGTCGGGGGTTACTAATCCAGCAGATAGACTATTATAACGCCCTAACTACGTAGTAGAAGATACTAAGGTAGATAATATACTTCCTACCCTTAGAAAGAAACTTAGGCTTATTAGCTAGCTTTTAGCGAATATTCGCTAGTATATTACTAAGCTCGAAGGAATTATAGCAGTTATAAGAACTTATACCCGAGCTATATAGCGAAGTATATAAGAACCTTGCTAGAGGGCTAGCTCTAAGGTTAAGGGATCCTCACCCTTAAGTTAGCACTACCCTATAATAAGTATTAATAAGCTACTATATACGAGTATATATATTAGCGCTATTACCCGCATAAAAGCATATATAGGTGCTATGCTAACTACTCCACGAGAGAATAGCAATAGGCTAGAGGACTCAGGGGGAGCTAGGGTTATTATACTAGAATAATATATCCTATATGCTATAATAAGGGAGCTTATTTAAGATAAAATAGCTTATATACTACGACTAGGCGCGGATCTTAAATAGATAGTTAGAGGACTATAGGCTAAAGACCCCTTCTATAGAGATATTATAGCTAAGGTTTGCTAGGATACTAGGGAATACTAAGGATACCGAGTTAATAAGAATAATATCCTTTAGTTTAGAAGAAGACTTATTATCCTAGAAAAGGGATCCTTCTGCTATAAAATCCTAAAAAACTACTATAATATACCTAGATTAGGGCATATAGGAGCAAATAAGATAGCTAAGCTAATCTTGCGAAAGTTTTATTAGCTATATTTAATAGAGGACGTATAGTAATATATCACTAAGTACCTACGCTACTAAGGGGTACGCATACTATAGCATAAGCTATATAGGCTATTATAAATACTAGAACTACTAGTATACCTATTCTAATAGATTTCCTTAGACTTCTTAACTAGCTTGCTAGAAAGTTGCTAAGATAACAGAGTTACTTATAATATAATCCTAGTAATTATATATTAAATAACTAAAGTAGCACGGTTCTTAGTAATAACTAAGCGACTAGATGCTGCAGGTTTAGCGAGGATCCTATATTAAGAGATCGAGTGCTAATATAGCACGCTAGAGGTTATTATTAGTAACTGAGATAAACTAATTACTAGCTAGTTCTAGCGAGACTAGACTAAGGCTTGAGATATAGAAGGCTGCATCTCTACCGCGTAATATCTATAGATAGATAGTTAGACTAAAAGAATATACTAGACCCTAACTATATATCTTATAAAGTTTAGCAAAGGCTCGCGCGACTAATAGGCAATATAACTAGTTAAGGCTGAATTTTTATATAATAATAATAAATATGCTACTATTAGTATATCCCTATTTGAGGCCCTTATAAGATATTACCCTCGAATAGTTAACTACTGCTTATTAAACGTGGAGATTAGGATTTAAAGGGTTAATAAAAGGCTTAAGAAGCTAATAGAGGTTTGCTAAAGAATAGCTAAGACCTAGCGATATATAACTAAGGTATAAGCTAAGAATATAAATACTAGAAGAAAAGCGTAATTATATTATATTAGAGATATTATAAGACTCTTAATAAAGAACTTCTATTTCGCAAAGAGTTAGTAAAAGCTTGCCCTAAGATTTATTCCTATACTAGTTATAGAAGTTATAAGCCTTAATGCCTATAGAGTATAACTCCTAGAGAAGTATAGCAGAACATATAATATCTTTTCTATTACTCTACTTAAGCTATAGTATAGCTAAAAGCTTACTAAGGGGTAGCTCCTAGACCTTAAAGAAGACCCTGAGGAATAGGAAGTCGAGGATATTATATTATAGAGGGAAGCGCTAATAAGCCTCCTAAATTTAGTTAAGTAGAAAGGCTAGCTAGTAGAGTATAATACCTAGGAGCCTAAAGAATACTTAGCGAACGCTTTGCAAATCCTCGCTAGATTTAAGAAATAGTAGTATATATTATATTATAAGTAGAATAACGAGTAGTATAGATTAATAAGAAAAGTTAATTAACTATAAGATAGCTAAAACGCTAAAGAGAAGACCCCCCCCTATAAAAATAATATAAACCCTATAGGTATCTAACCTTATATTACTATAGAAGTCTACTGCACTCTCGCTAAAGTTCTACTAGTACTACTACTTATTATCATTATTATTACCCTCGTTATTATTATTATTATCCTCGCTCTCCTCCTTAGAGCTCTCGCTAGTAATACTATTATTACTATCCTAACTATTGCTCTCTATAGCTTTATCGGAGTTACTATCCTCTATAGCGGAGGACTTATCCTCCTCGCTATTATAAACCTAGTATTACTAAGCTATTGCTAAGGTATTGCTAACCTTTTTCTAAGAATTTAGTCGAGGCGTAGGATTACTACTAATAACTTTAAAGATAGTAATAAGAGCTTAGTAATAAGTATTATAAAGTATATAGGAACCTTAGACCTTTAAAAGCTCCTATAAAGGAAGTATAGATATATAGGTATCGCTCTTTAAAAGCTATATTATTAGAATATTAATAAGCTTATTAAGAAAGGTAGCCTACTTAAAGATATAGGTCTTATTATATAAGTAAGTAGGGAGAGTATTATTAAGCTATATTATAATCTCTTTAACTAAAACCTTATCCTTAGCCTAGCGAGCTGCTTATAAATATATATTAGACTAATAAAAGGGCGAGACTAACTATAAGGTAAAACCTACCTCGAGCGAAACCTATAGATATACCTAGGTATACGAAGCTATACTCTCCTCGATACTTATAGCGAGGAGCTAGTTCTTATAGTTCTTAGAACTAGGCTTAAGACTAGCAGGGTTTACTAACTAGTTATAGAGGCATTAGAGGAGCTCCTACCCCTGCTCTATAGCTATAAAGATATAAAAGATCTCATGCTATTAATACTAGCTAGTAGCAATCGCATAGATATAACGCTTAACCTAGTTCTAATAGAAACGAGTAGTACTAATAAGATAAATAGGAATCTAGAAATAGGAAAAGTTAGCCCGTACCTCTACCGAATAGTTACTAAACTCACCCTATAGCACTTAATACTATAAACCTAGTATAACTCGTATATATAATTACTATCGTAGTAATAGGCGCAGATAACCTAGGCATTCTTAGGGAGCTATAGGGTATAACTAACGCAGGGTTCGCTACTACCCGCCTAATTATACTAATAGTTACTACTACTAAGTTTAGCCTTAGTAGGGCTATACTTAGCAAGGAGTTAGCTAATAAAGCTCTTAGTGCTTATAATATTTAAGGAAGTATTAAAAGATAGGGAGGGTCTATAAAGTCTTAATAAAGGGCTTAGATAATATAAAAGTAGTTATTAGATAATATAGTATAATAAGGAGGGAAAAGAACTAACCCTAGGGTAGGAAAAAGCTATTATTTTATAGATAGCTAGAGAGACCTTGCTAAACTATTATAAAAGCAGATACGACTTCAGATAGCAAAGAATAGCAGTTACTTATTATAATAGGTACTACCTACCGGGAGATAGATATAATAAATTAGTAATAATAGTTACTATCTAACCTACTTAATAGCCTTATAATATACCTATTTAGAAGGGGGATAATAGGATAAAAAACGAGGTTATTATAAAGGTATAATATAAGAAGGTGCTCGCTAGATAAAGAGCAAATAGCAGGAGAACTAAAACGAAGCTATTATTAGGATAACTACCCTCTTTCAAAAGGAAATAATAGGATAAAAAATAAAGTTATTATAAGGGTATAATATAAGAAGGTGCTCGCTAGATAAAGGGCGAATAATAGGAGAACTAAAACGAAGTTATTATTAGGATAACTGCCCTCTTTTAAAAGGAAATAATAGGATAAAAAATAAAGTTATTATAAGGGTATAATATAAGAAAGTGCTTGCTAAATAAAGGGCGAATAGCAGGAGAATAAAAACGAAGTTACTATAAGAATAATTACCCTTATTTAAAAGGAAATAATAGGATCCCTTTAGAATAGCCTAGATAGAGAGTATAAAAGGGCCTAAAAGGAGAGGAACTATAAGGAACGGGACTATAAGCCTAGCTATTATATCTATAACTCTAAGGGCCTTATTATCTTTTAGCGAATATTTAGTAAATAGATATTATACTAGATAATAATAGCAATAAGTAAAGGACCGGGGCCTACC
Source organism: Colletotrichum sansevieriae (assembly GCA_026260285.1). Classification (NCBI taxonomy): domain Eukaryota; kingdom Fungi; phylum Ascomycota; class Sordariomycetes; order Glomerellales; family Glomerellaceae; genus Colletotrichum; species Colletotrichum sansevieriae. The sequence goes on from JAOQIF010000357.1 coordinate 14,875, forward strand.
CCGGATAGCTAAGAAGGATAATAACGGAGGGCTGACCTATAATACCCGATCTTATAATAGGGACTACTATAATTAGAAGGGAGATAATTATAAGGGACTAAATACCTAGACTAGAGAAGCTAGAGACGCTTTAGCTACTATAAGCTAAAGGGATAGAGAGGCCTATAGGCCTAGGGCATAGAACCCTTATAGTAAAAACTTAGCGAATACTCGCTAAAGGCTAGAAATAAAGGATCTTAGAGGAAGCAAGTAAAAGTAGTATAATAATATAGATCCTACTTTTTGGATGCTTCTGCTATTAGTTTGACCTGACCGTGGCTCTTAGCCCCTCGATACCTTTATACTTTCTATCTACTTATATACCTTAGAGTTAGTAATATTAGTTTTTTGATAGGAAAGGGAATCTCTTATAGAACGTCTTTATAGTAGTAGCATTTAACTATACCTTTATATATATACTTATTAATATAGAGGGTAGTATAAATAATAAATCCCTACTCTCGCATGCCTTAGCGAGGTTATTTACCTTATTACTAGGTAGATTTTACCTTAGTAATATAGGCTTTAGCAAGAGGTATCTAGAGGTTATAACTCTATTTATTAGTAAGTAGTATTACTTATATAACTACCTCGATCTCTAGTAGTAGCTATAAATAAGGAAGGAGTTATATAACCTTAGCTATATAAAGCTCTATAGTATTATTAAGCATATCTTTAGGTTATTAAAGAGGAAGTTTAAGATCATAAGGGGTATAGCATGCAAGTATAACTTTAGTATCTAAGTAAAGGTAATATATATAGTAATAGTACTATAGAATTTTCTAGTAAAAAAAGAGGAGGCGTTAAAAGGGTTAACGCTATAGGAGATTAATATACTTAAGAGAGCTAAGGCGAGGGTAGTAGTATAGGTAGGTTAATAACTAGGGCTCGAGGTGTGGTTTAATATTACTATATTCTAGTAGGAGTTTTGCTATTAATACTTCGCGAGGATAGTTCTTTAGTAATTAATAAGCTAAATTTATATTATATTAATCTAAGTAGTAATCTATTTAAAAAACGCTACCTTAACTAAGGCTGAAAAAAAGACCTTCTTACTACCTCTCTAGCCTACGTATTAGGCCTCGTTTTTTTAACTAATTAACTACCTGCTATAATTATATTAACCCTCTATAACTATATTAATATTATAGTAGCGCTAGTAGTAGCGCTAATATCTATATGCTAATAATTAGCAGAAACTCCTACTTTAACTCCTTCTCCTCTAATACTACAAACCTAACTGCCTTGCCTAGTGCTATTAAAAAGAGGTTTAATATAATAGCAAAGCCCTTTAACCTAGCCTCAACTTTAAATAGCTGCTAAGCATTAGCTACTACTAGCTTTATATTATCTACCCCTGCTATATATAGCGCTAGCTTATTAATACTTATCTGCTATAACTTATAACCCTAGGTCTCTGCTGCCTTAACGCGAGGGTACTTATTTCAACACGCTAGGAAGGGGCTACTAAATTTTCCCCTAGAAATACTACCTCTAAAATAGCTATATTAATAGTATTAATTTAATTAGGATCCTACTACTATATTATATGCTTATAGCCTCGAGTTAAAGTAATAGTTAGTACCTACGCTACTATAGGATTAGCTATTCCTAATACTATTATAGCTTATAAGAGAGGTAAGCTACTTATATTAAGTAGTAATAGGGCTAACTACTTTGCTAGAGACCTTACTTCCTCCTTGAAAAATCTTAACTAGTATACTAACTAACCTCTAGGACTAGGCTTAGTAATATTCTAGCTTATAGCAGTCTTAGAGGGCTATAAATATACTATTAATAACTCTATCCTAGGAACGCTATGGTCTTCTACCTACTTATACCTAGGGTTAACTTAATACTATTATAATTATCTCTCCTCTAATATTAATATTATACCTATATAGTTATTATAGCTAATACTAGATAGGTCCCTTGGTACCTTAACCTTATAGTATAGAGTATTAGTATTATAATATTTTATTAATAAGTTCTTAACTATAAAGGCGTCTCTAGGGAACTCTCTCTATAAGATAGGTATAATAGAGGTAAGTATATAATTTAGTATATATATCTTATTACTATTACTAAGAAGGCCCTTATTCTTAGTATTAAGAACGAGCTAGAGTAACCTCTGCTATGCTATAAGCTTCTAGTAAAGCTTAGGTATTATTAGTTAACTTAGCGAGGGTAGGGGTAGTATTAGTAGAGGGCTCTAGTCCTCCTTAGAGTTACTTACTAATATAATAACCTTAATCTTATCTAGGATTACCTCCTCTATTTATATTACCTCCTCTATTTATATACTAAGCGGGGTCTTATTAAGGTATTATCTATTAGCTATTATATTAAATATAAAGTAGATTATAACATAGATAATTAATATAATAAATAATAGAGGTTTTTAATATTAAAAATAATATATTTAAGTAAGCTAAAGCTATTTTTAAATAATCTTAGCCTTATAGAAGTATTAAGGGGTTAGTAAGATACTTACTATTTATATTATAGTAATAATCTAGGCTAATATTAACCTAGCCTGATATATATACTATATATAGCGCTAGCAGAGTAGCCCTTGGCAGAGTCTCCAAAACATAAAAATCATACCGATCAGACCCTAACGTCGAGTGTCTACGTTGACTTAGTACCTTGTGGGATTGCGAGGGAACTGATTGATTTCACTGCCAGTCTGTATACTTAGAGTGCCCGGCGCTGATGCTCCTCCCCATTAAGATCGAGAAAGACGCACCCCTAAGGTGGGGTAGGGCCCGTAGGGGCACCCAAGTAATCTCGACGGGTCACAGCTGCAGTATCACATGTGATTTCCGAAATGCGTGAGCAGGCCGGGGCCTCGACGATTGAGTCAATTTATTCTCTGTCTGGACGGAAATTCATGCTGCATTCTTGAACTTCAATCATACCAAACTTGAACAACCGGTCTACGCTCCCGTTCACAGTTCGTCGGAAATGGCGACACGCCAAGACCGTGCAGCTACCTGACGTGGGAGTTGGAGGTACGGATACACTTCGGAAGCTCAAGACCCCTCACTAAATGTGCCTACCTTACTTACCTGAGGTTTGCAGCTGCATTCTGGTCCAGTAATATCTCTTGATACCCCCAACTGAGCCGAAAAGAAGTGGAAAGAGGACAGGGGGAAATGGCTCCTGCTGCTTTCCCTCCGCGGGCTCTGCTTCCAGGTCCCTTTGAAAAGATACGTACCATCCTTCAACCTCAAATCAAACACCATCATCACGCTATTCGTACGCCCAGAAATTGAGACGTCGAATCAGTTCCATCCCACTCACACTCTTGTCAGCTCCCTTTCACGTTGACGCCCACTCGCGTCCGCACTTGTCAGCGATCGGCCAGCCAACCATCCTCTGCGATTCACCATTCTTTTGCCCTTTTCGCCGCCGCCGCTACCGTCCTAACCTATTGAAACTTAAACCAACTTGTGACCCTGGCAGGAACCTGGGCAGGCTACAGCATTTTGACGCTTCCGCAGCTCTCCTCGAAGTCGGTTTGTCTCCCAGCCACTGCTAACATTGCCTCCGAGCCAACAAGCTCGACCCTTCCTTCTTTTGAAAACTCCCGGCAACCCGGTCAACAAACTTACAAGGACAAAACTCATCCGATAATACACCCTCTTCACCCACCTGACATTTGCCGGCCGAATACAGGTGGAAAATACCCGAGACTGACATATGCGCCGGGAACGGATGTCATCTGGGGACTCGCTTCATTCTTCGCGAAGGCTCGAATCTGCTCCTGCTGCGACCTCCAGACTGCAAGCAGACAAAGGACGCAAGGTCGACATCTGCCTCCAAGCTGTTGGTCAGGCTGATCCCAGCACGAAGGCCCAAGGTTCAAGACCTGATTGTTGCCAGGAATTTCACTTGTTCTTTGACATGCCAAATGGATCATTACTGCGACAACATGTGTGGCGGAACATTCCCGTCAGCCCAAGCCACATGGGTTGTCCCGCCGGCACAAACCAGAAGTTAGCCGACAGAGGTCACGCATTCGGAATGATTTAAAGCTTGTGTGCATTTTTATGTGGTCAAGACACTGGCACATATCTTACCAACCGTTCCATCCGCGATCCTACCGTAGTTGAACAGTATTGGTATGCTTATATACAACCGAAACCGAAGTGCTCTGCGAGGGTTAAAACCAGACGGGCCTTCCCAATCATCTGATCAGACTTGAAGGTTTGCATTGCACTGATCACCACTTTCCTCTGAACAGCCCTTCCAACATGGCACCTTCGAACGCACGCTATGCCATCCAAACATGGCCTCCGCAGCTTTTACCGAATTCCTTCTAGTCTCGAAGTGTATCTTTACAGCTCGTCATGTCAAAATTCGGATCTGGGATCAATCTTGGCTAAATACGAGCAGTGGTTGAATAAAAAAAAACCAACTGCGTGATTCGGTCGTAGAGCAAGCTGTACGAACGCATGCCGTCTTGCGCGTGCCTCGAGTTGTCTCATCCCATTGTTCGTCGTATCATACACTTGATTCATTCCAGACTGAGTATCATAATAGGCAAGGAATATGAGCGAGGAAAAATAAAACAACCCAAGCATCTCGGTTTTTGTTTGATCTGCCCCATGCAATGTGTGAGTGTTGGTATGTACGGTTATCTCTCCTAATCCAACCAAAAAACCGCCGCCCTTTTGTAAATTCTGTTGCTCCCAGAGACGACCCACCATTCCTCACACCTAGAAACGATGCCTCTTGTCGTTCTTCGCCCTCCAAGCAGTGTAACCAACGTAACCGCCACCGCAGAGGCCAAAGAAGAGGAAAACCTTCAAAAATAACCACGTCCAGCTGCCGCCCTCCTTGGGCTGCTTCACCGAGCCGGATCCCTTCTTTCCCTTACCGCTGCCCGGCGTCGCCTTGCCGCTACCCTTGCCCGACTGCGTCGTGTACAAGTTCCTGGCCTGGACGGAGATGATGTCGTGGTTGTCGCTGAGCTCGCCCGTCTCAGCGCTGAAGCCAAGGTAGGCGATCTGGGGAATGGCAGGCGGGCTCTCCTTCTCGAAGCACAGCGTCCAGTCGCCCTCGGACTTGTACTGCAGCTCAAGCTTGAGCTGCTTGTCCTGGAAGTAGGTAACCTTCGCCTTGGTGGGAACACTGGCGTGGCGGATGCCTCGCGCGGAGCAGCCGGCGAGTTCGGTGCCCTTGCCGTCGTTGTCCTTGTCGTAGGCCGTCTTGCCGTCACCGTACATGGCCATGACGTAGGGAAAGACGGTACCGGGGCGGTTGTTTTTGTACGTGTCGAAGAAGATGCCTAGGCCCTCGAAGTTATCCGGACCGCCGAAGACGGTGCCCTTGGTGCCGCGGGACTTTGTCACCCACATGGCGAAGCCATCACCGTAGAGCTGGTTCTTGCCATGGATCTTGAACTCGACCTCGATCTCCCAGTTAGTCGCCGTCAGTGGCACTCTGGAGAAGAGCCAGCCAGTTTGCGACGGGCGATCAGACGTTAACCGGATGTAGCTGCGATGATGCACCACTTGCTTAGTTTCCCTTTCTTTCATATCCTCTCTCTCTTCGGATAAACATGTGAGGATGCGACATACGAGTCCGTTCGAATAATGGTATCTCCTCCAAAGTCGTACCACCGACTTGCCATATCGGAATCGAGGTAGGGCTAGATCGAAAGTCTCAGTAAAGCGCATTCAGGGGTTTCGAGGCTCGAGTCGGGGCAAATGGCGAACCTGGTTCAGCGAGTGCGTCCGGAGCTACAATACCAAAGAGTCAGTCTCTCCGTCCTCTCTAATTCACAGCGCGCGAACGATCGCGCTCCTACATCAAAGAATCTCAAGACGAACCGCGATGCTCTTCACTTCTCCATCGTCTGCCTTCGCGGCACCCCAGGCCGTTGCGGCCAGCCACAGGGCCGAGACAGATGGCTTGAACCACATGTTTTCTGGCCCGCGGAAATCGAAACAGACGAAGGAAAATAAACCCCAAATAGAATGCAAGCAGAAAGAGAAGCTATCGTGGGCCACCGATTGGGATTTGGGAGTTAAGCCGCAAGGTCCAGCGACAAAAAGACGTCGTTTGGCACACGAAAGGTTGGTGGTGGGTTTTGCTCGTGTGTTCTTCCCAGCCGTTAGCTGTCCTCTTTTTTGGCCGATGGATCCTGATTCCTGGGGTTGGCACGTTTTGGAGAGCTGGTACCCCTGTCGGATGCACTAAGGTAAGGTAAGAAAGGTTCCAGGGGGAGAGGTCGCTATGAACAACCCCTGCCACACGACGCCACACGACGCCACACTAGGACTCCACATGAGGAAGTCCCCGTTAGGTAGACTAGAGAATATAAGAACTTATAGAATATATAACTCGACCCTACCTATAGTAGTAACCTAGTAGCATAACCTTAGTCGATTTAATAACTACTAATCTTATTAAAATTCCACTATAGTATTAAGCTACTATTGGAATTGCAATACTATCTACCTCCTAACCGACTAAGATATCAAACTATAAATTTTCCCGTTATTAAACTATTACTACGTTATTTAGTAATATATAACCGACTTAACTACCTAATTTAACTTCGCCTGATATACTACTTATAATAAAGTAGTAACCTATACTACCCTAGAGCACTAGATACCTCGCTATCTAACTCTCCTATATCTACTCTCTTAAAAGCGAGATAACTATTACGTTTCTACTATATATATCCTAACTACCCTATTATATAAGAAGTAACTAATAATAACTAATATTAAGTACTTATCTTACTTTATTATAAAGGACTTAATAAGGACTTTTATAATAGTTCTAATAGCAAATCTATTAAACCCGACTTCCTAATTAAGTAGCTTAAAGGGAAGAGAGGTATTCGAAGTACTTATATAATAGTTACTTTATAGTATAGAGAGGTCCTCTAACCCTATCTAACCTGTTAATATAGCACGGGATATAACCTAGCCGCCTTCGTTACCCCTAACTAACCCCTATTCTCTATTAAACTAACTATACTATAGCAGTCTAAAACCTAGTATAATAAGGGACTAGACTACTCCCTATTAATAAATAGTTTATTAGGCCTAACTAATACCTTTAATAAGACCCTACTTATAGATTTACTACTAATACCTAGTATTAAATTAGGAAGAATAGATAATAATAGAGGAAATCCCGCTAGGAATAACTACCTATAGAATCTACTACTAGCTCTAGTAGTTATAATAGCAGAGATACTAGCTAATATTATAGTAAGAGTAGTTGCTACTATAATATTATCTATGCGTAATAAAGCATATTAGAATTAATAGCCCTAGGGATATGAGAATTCCCCTAACCTAAACCTAGCCTAGGGACCTTTGCGCATAGAAGATGTGGGATATTTCGACCTAATAGCATGCGATCTATTGTAATATAGTATTACTAGTAGAACTAAGCATATAATATATACTAACGTCTATATTTTCTATAATAGATTATAATATCTAGCTAATATATATAGAGAACTAGCTATTAAAGAGGTATAGTTATTATGCCTGCTTAGCACCGCTTTAGCTTAGTATATAACTGAATTAACTATGCTTAAGAGGTTAGGATTATTATATAGCCCGATCTAGCAGCTCCTTGATATACTCTGCAAATAATTTTAATAAGACTTATTAGTTGCTTTATAGACCTTCTATAGCTAATAATTAATAATTACTAACCTCGCTAGAGGATTCACTATCTAACCCTATATCTAGACTATAATCTGAGATACTTGAAATATAGAAATTCAAGATCTCTACGCCTAGCTCTATATTATATTTAAATCGCTTAATAGTAAGATCTAGTTATAGCTAGATAAACCTAACCTAACTATAATATTAGCCTAATTTCTTAACTATATTAACGCTAGAGAAAGCATGCTTATTAGAATAGCATACGACCGATATCTAACTATAACTTTCAGCCTATAATAAAACACCACGGATAAGCTAGCTAGACTAATATTATAAGCTTTCTTAGCTAGGGTAATACTAGCTATATGCTTAGCACCCTACCCTATAAGACGTCTAGAATTCAACTAGTACGCTACTAATATAAGAAGACCCTACTACTAACTATAGCGAGGAAGAGGCAATTACTAGTATAGATAATAACGCAATACCTATATGCTAACGCTGAAACTATATAAGAATAATTATTCCTAGCTAGTCCCCTATTGCAATTAGTATAGAGCGGGTAACTAACCTAGATTAGGTTATAGTAGCTATAATTAATTATAGTAATAGCTATTATATCGATAGCAGAACGCAGCGCCTAACTAACCTAGCCCGACTCTATAGGGTTAGAATCCGGGATATAATAACGCCTAGCGAGCAGAAAATAACTACTTCTAATCGCGCGCTGACTAAAAACCTATATAATAACTAAGATATAGTACTGCTTACTATACTAAAGAAGTAATCGATATATAGAATAGCTATACTAATATAGTTAATAATCTCGATCGAGGGTATAATATTATGCTATAAGACGAGCCCTACCTTTTATTTAAAATATGGGACTTTAATAATATAGAAGATAGCGAGGATATAGAAGCACCCGATAGAGATTATTATCTAGTTCTACTAGTAGCTAATATAATATTCTTCTATATTACCCCTGCTATATCCTATTGATATAATATATATAAGTAAGAATTTTCCTTAGGTAACTAACTATTTATATATCTATACGACTAGTACTAGGTGCTAATCTAATAATATACTTTATTAGTTACCCGAGCTAGATGCGAGACGTTAGAAACTCCTACCCTAGCTAATGCTAATTTAGTAATTAATAAGCTCCTTAACCCCGAATCTAATATATAAGATAATAAAACAAAAGTCAATCTAATAATATTAATCCTATAACTAAGGACTCTATAGATATATAATGCGACTACTTAGACCTAGCGCAGGCTATGATTCCTATTATTACTTCTATAGTAGATATAACTAAAGATATTAGAACTAGTTTCGGGGCCTGATAATATACTTACTTATATATAATTATTATAACCTCCTTTAAAGATATAACTAAATAAGAAGTATATAGCAATATAGGATATAGCTAATTACTAATAGACTAATAATAGCTTAAGAAACATTTTCTATAACTATAGATTAGGAAACGAGTATAACCGCTCGCAGTATGAGGTATTAGCATAGACTACTACTCTAGTAATAAATATATTATTTTTCCCTTCTATATCCGGGGCATAGCTAATAGCTATCTGATTTTTATATACTTTAGGCGAGAAGTTTTACTAGTGAATAGGCTTTAAGCTAATATACTAATTAGTACTAACGTTTTAATCCCCGAGAAGATCGATTTCAAGCTAGCAGAATCCACGGCTTATATTAACTTATATAAAGTTATAATACTAATTAGAGGCGAACTTAGAACCCGACTACTAGTTAAGGCAACCGTCCGATCAGCTACTATAATTACGCTATAACTAAAAATAACTACTCTATTACTTATTATATATTATATCTGAGATGCTATAGAAGACCTCTTGTTCGAGCTGGCATCTTTTAATAAATTTTCCGCATATATGCTGCTAGCTAACTGCAATATCTACTATATTATTATAACTAACGAGTCTAGCAAACCTATCTTTATCCCTTGCAACGCACGAGTTGGGATATTAGTATTACTTAATAACGAAGCATACTATTAGAACGTTGCGGAAGATATAGTAGATATAGTAGTGAGTGCAGGTATTACTATACCCAACGGACTCTTCGGAGACCACTCATCCGGTTTTAAGCTAGTCAAAGCTAACGATCTAGAAACGATATATAAATATATACTTAGGATAATAATCTATAATAGTAATAGCAGAGCTAATAGCTTTTTGCAAATTCTAGATAAGTTTGCTAACGTGTTTTAAGATACTAGCTTTGCTAACCTCCCGTAGGACTAATAGCTCCGAGTACTACTAAAACCCGGTTAGGAAAACTAACTCCCTAAAATATAAAAGATCTATAATATTAGCATACCTAAATGCGAAGTAATATAAGATATAGTAACGAAACTATAATAATAAGGATAGTTATACTATATAATAAAATAAGTACTATTCTTATTTCTAGTATTCGTAGTTTAGCGCGAAGTCGATAGAAAGCAGAAGAAGGGATATATAGTTATCGATATCCGAGCTCTGAATAAGATCACCCTACCCGATAGCTACTCTATATAGTTATAAGACGATATTATAGCTATCGTTAAAGATAAAAAATATATTACTATTATAGATACAAGTTTATTTTACTACTAATAGCGAGTTTATCCAGAATTAGACGGCGCTTTTATGATCGTTACCCCTAATAGCTAATATACCTTTAACTATGTAATTATAGGTTATAAGAACTCTAACGCCTACGTCTAACGATAAATAGATATCTTATTTAATAGTACTAGTATTCAGTCTTTTTATAACGATATAGTTTTTATATCTAATATATATAAAGAATATCTAGCTAACCTGCGATAATTACTATTACTCCTTAGGTTAAGAAATATTAGCATCAGACCCTCTAAAACTTATATCGCTTTCCCTAGTATAATATTACTAGGATAGCATATTAATACTCTTAGTCTAGCTATAACTATAGAGAAACTAGATATAATAAAACGAATTAAGTGCCTAATAACTTTATATAACCTCGAAATATTTATCGGATTTTATAGTTACCTCCGATATAATATCCCTAGATATATAGAGATTATCGAACTACTCGAATAACATAAGACTAAACTTCTTAAATAACGAATAAATAAGGATAGTCTCCATATTACTAGCAAAGACCCCGGAAGGAAAAAATAGGTATTAATAATCAACCTAGCTCTAACTAACGTGGAACGATTATTATTCGAGTTAGTTAAGACTACCCTGCTATAATATATTAAAATCTACTACTTCGACCCGACTAGACTATTATTTATTAACTTTAACGTATTAGCTACTAGGATTAGAGTGATAGTATATTACGTCGACCCTAATGCTTTATAATATATAATAGATAACTAAGGAAAAGTAATAATAGTACTAGTCCGAACTGCTATCTAACTAATATCCTACCTATTATAAACGCTTTCTTATATTGAGAAAATATATTAGCTAACTAAGATAGAGACCTTAGGATTTATTTAGGTCCTAAAGAAATATAAGCGATAGATTATAGCTTCTCAATACCTAATATATATTATTACCGATTACTTAGCTATTCTCAGATTATTAAGATAGACTAATATCATACTTATAGCAGCAGCTAGTACTAATAATAAGAAACTAGTAAGAGCTATAGAATATGCTAGCTAGTTTGAACTAGTTATTATTTATAAACCTAGCAAAGAACATATCATCCCCAACGCTTTATCTCAACTTCTAATTAATAGGGGTAATAATAACCTAGAACCTAACTATAGCAGACTCGACGTCCTTCCTAATAATATACCCGAGGAATAGGCTATATAGGTATAGGTATAATCCGCGTTTATAGCTAATAATAATCTAGCCCTATACTAGCTATAGCACCTAACGGGAGATAAATATACTCTAGACCTAACCCCGCTAGCTACTTAAGATAGTACTAGCATAATATTGCTCGGTATTAATCCTAACTTCTGCAGGAAGATAGCTAATAGATACTAATCCGACCTGGTATTAAAGCCTATCTTAGATATAGTGCGAAAGAACCTAGCACTAGAGCGTAATAATAGAGCCGACTTACCCTTTTATATATATAATAGCCTTATATAGAAAACGACGTTAAGTATGCATTACTAACTATGCATTCCTTAGAACTACTAGGCAGATATCTTCTATACTATTTATAGCAATAATTACATAGGATATAATAAGTTACTATACTCCCTAGTAGGATACTTTATCCTATACCTCACCTAATAACTAAAACGATTCCTCATAGGATATCCTGAATATTTAATATATAAGATCTATACCTATCGACTATATAGCAGCATATAACTAATTCTGCTACCCCTATGCCTATACTATATAATTACTATTAACTTTATCCTAGGCTTGCCTATAACGAGGAATAGATATAATTATATTATATTAGTTACTAATAAATTCTCTAAATAAATCAGCTTAATACCTAGGCGAAAAACCGACTCTGCTAAGCAATAGGCGGATAGATTGCTAGATTTCCTGCTTTATTAAAACTAGGGTCTCCCTAAAATCGTGCTTAGCGACTGAGATCTAAAATTTCTATCTAATATATAGAAATATATATAGATACGACTTAGAATAAAGCTATTATATTCTATAGCTTATTATCTATAAACCGATAGATAGAGCGAGCAAACTAACCTAATAGTTAAATCCGCTCTATGGATTTATATTATAGCTATAAGTAGTCCCGATATATAGGATGAGGCTCTACTTAGATTGCAATTCGAGATTAATAATTTAAAATCCGTAATAATAAGCTAAACTTCTAACGAGGTAGTACTCGGTTTTACTCCTAATAATACTATAGACCTCGTTGCTAGCTATACCGACTATATTCTAGCTAGCTTATATAGTTAATTATAAGCATATAATGCAATAGCAATAGTAGCAATACGAACTAAATCCTATTATAATAGGAAATAATTACTAAAAATTTTTAAAGTAGGATAGAGAGTTATATTACGACTATATCGCAGGTACTCGAACCCCTAAGCTAATTCCCTCGGATAGAAATATAGATAATAATACGCCGGGCTATATATAATATCGGAACGAGTAGGATAACTAGCATACCGACTCTAACTACTAGACTACGCTAGGATATATGACGTTATATCTATCGATTATCTAGAACTAGTACTACTAATAGATATTTTTAGGAGATAACTACTATACCTAGGACTAATAATTCTAACTGATATTCCTTAATAAGTTATATGATCCTATATTATAAAAGCTGGGATAACTTAATACCTAGTCTAACTAACTAGTTTAGGTAACGAATATAGATAGTAGATAACTTTAGATAGATATATCCTTATAATACGAACTAACGGACTAGTTACTAAATACCTTATTCGAACTAATAACCTAGAATTTCATAAATAGATAACCTAACTAAGTAGAGATACTTCCTAACTCCTATATACCTTCTGCTAATTAAAACGAATTTAATATTAGGGATACCTGCTTCCTAATTCCTATGCGCCTTCTGCTAATTAAAACTAATTTAATATTAGGGATATCTATACCTACTTCCTAATACCTATATGCTTTTTATAAATTAAAGCGAATTTAATACTTAGAACCTTTACGCTTGCCCTCCCTATATAATTCCTTTATAATAATAAACCTATATCTAAATTCGCTAGACTTCCTTCTTTACTCCTATATAACCTCACTCCTATATGAATTTATTAATATTGGCTTTGCTTACTTACTTCCCTGATTGCGCATGATATTATATCTAAATACTAATAATAATATATATTATAGCTGATGCACTTACTGAGAGCAAGGATAACCTAGTTGCTAGCAAACCTGATAAGCGTATAATTAGCAACGAGACTACTTAGTCTAGAGAGGAGTATACTAATAACGATAGACCTGAGGAAGCCCCGCCCTATGCTGCTATAATCGAATAGGATAAGGTTAATAATACTATAAGTAACCCCGATATTAATGCGGATATTAATATAGAATCTACCTTATTGAGCTCGGATATTTCCCTATAGGAGGATATCTATAACTATATAACTAAAGACGAATAGAACGCCTTTATTACTAATAAGAATAGCGTAAAAGACGATTATAACTAATATAAGTATTAATAGAACCGACTTAAACGTTAATAATAATAGCTCCCTGAGCATAATAATAGAGATACTAGAGATAGTGCTAATACCGTCTCTAATGCGTATAATTAGAATACTACTAACTATAATATAGAAGGAAGCGCTAAAGCGGGAAAATATAAACGTTATAAGCTAAATAAGAGCATAACTAAGCCTATCTAATCTAAGAAGATAATCCGATATCTAAGATTTAACTAATAAGTTCTATTATTAGCTAATAAAGAACTTAGATCGAAGTATTACTAAGGACTGAAATTCGTCGTACCTAATAATAATACTTACTAACCTAATTAACGAGCTGTACTCGACTATATTATAGAAGTTTTTAACTATAACTATAAATATATTATACTCTTATTATTAGAGAAACTATCAATCTATAATATACTTAATAATAGAATCCTAGAATTGATTATTATAAATAAGGATTAGTTAAGCTATTTAGCATATAAATACGTTAATAAGTCCTTGAGATAGGGAACTAACCCGATAATTACTAATATCTATATCTTAGTAGCAATCTATAAAGGCAAGCTACTTATAAAGGGAAAATAGTCTCTAAATGAAATTCGAACTATCCGAACTATTTAAGATATATTTACTCTATTTAATAAAATTAGAGCTAGACTAGTCTATAATAATCTCCTAATTTTATTATAGGTTAGATCGATATATAATCGACCCGACCCGAATAATAGCTAGATTATTATAATTAATATTAATAACGCTATCTCGCAGAACCCTAGTATTATTGAGGATAAGCCCGATCTAACTAGTAATAAATTAGAGACTTATAACCCGACTAATAAATATAACTCGTTTAATATAGATAACCCGACTAAGAATAATGCGATATTATAATATTCTATCTAACTCTAGAACGATAGCTATATTACGATATATAGTTATGCTACTTAGATATATAATAATAATGCTACGCCTAGCTAGATAGATAGACTTACCTTAATCTAGCTAAGGATAATAATAGAAATTATCTCTAACTATTAAAGTAATATAATACTCTCGATAACTCTATAGTAGATATTAGGATAGATTACCTAATAGCTTTTATAGATATAAATAAAAACTAAACTAGAATAGAATAATAATATAATTTTAAGTAGTATTAAGGATAAGAAGATAATATAATCTTATAGAAATAGTAGTATCGAGGATAATATATTTTTTTCTTGTTTTTTAGGCGGGTAGGATACTATATAACGCTATACGACGCTATACTAGGACTCCATATGAGGAAGTCCCCGTTAAGTAGACTAGAGAATATAAGAACTTGCAGAATATATGACTCGACCCCACCTGTGGTGGCAACCCCTGTCTTGACTGAAGCTTTCAAGTGTGGCTTGTGCGCAGGTCTAGCCACATCAGCCTTATAGGACAAGCCTTTCAACTTTTCAATTCGAAGCCAGCCAGTTCAGTGTAGCTATTTTCAAAAACGTCCCTCAAACCCATCTGCCACTTGCCTACCGCGTCTATCTACTTCTTCAAGCACCAAGTCGAAATGGAATCTACCTCGGTCAAGCAAGCTGTTATGAAGCAGGTCCTACAGGAGGCCAACCTGGCGAATGCCCGAGTGCTCATTGACGTATGTGAAAGCTTCCCACGCAAGCGCAAAGCTCCCAAGGTCCAAGAGCTAATCAACTGTCTCGAACAATAGAAGCTCCAGGAAAACTGCTTCGAGAAGTGCGTTCCCAAGCCTGGCTCTTCCCTGTCTAGCGGCGAGACAACATGTATGACCTCCTGCATGGAAAAGTACATGGCTGCATGGAACCAGGTCAACACCGCCTACATCAACAGGATAAAGCAGGAGTCTGGCACCCAGAACCTCTTGTAAGAGGGCATGAATAACAATGGAACGATCAAAGAAACGAAATGAGAAGAAGCACATGTACTACCATTGTACAACAACGAATCTCAGAGGAGGGCATTAAGAGTGGCAGAGGCAGCATCATTAGCTTCGGGCATAGACCTGGGTAGCCCTTAATGGGTTGTCGCATGGAAGACTCAGCATCAGGGTTCGACGTGTACAATAGACGCAAAGGGAAGATTCATGAACCAACCACGCAAGGACTCGGTCTCGAAATACAAAGGCAGGCGTAGAGAATGAGAAATCATTGTTTCTCAAGGGTATCTTCATTATTCTCATTCGAGTCTCTCACTCGGGAATCCCCTTCTTCTTAGCCTCCTCTGCCTCCCGCTTTCTGGCGAGGTACCGCTCCTTGGCGCTTGAGATATCGCCCTCCGTCTTCCTCGTCTTTGTGGCCCTCTCCACCTTCTCCTTCTCCGCTTCCTCCTCCTCTCGAGACCGCTTAAGTGCCGCCTCAAGCTGCGCCTCCAGCATGTGAGTCTGCCGTTCGCGCCTGGCGCCCTTGCCGCCAGACCCGACGAAGCCAGTCCCGCTACCGCGATCCGGCCTGCTCTCCCGTGGACGCTCCGCCTCCCGTCTAACCTGCGCCTCCTTCTTCGCACCGACGTTGAGACCGCCTCTCAGCAGCTGCCGCTTGTCCACAACCTGCCCTTCCTCGTTGACAGCGACAGAGCCGCCCATCTTGTTGATCTCCTTCGCCATATCGGCCTCAGATTTTTCCTCCGGAATGCCGTCGTCCTCCTCCGCCGCAGGTCCAGCCTTGGCCTTCTCCTCGGCGGCCTTGAGGACTTCGGCATGCCTCTCCTCTTCCTTGTTCAGCATGTTTTTGTAGAAAGCGCTCATACCTCCCGTCTTATTTTTCCTCGCCTCCTCTTCCTCCCTTCTCCTTTCTTCTTCTTCGATCCTTCGGTTCTCCTCCTGCTGTTTCTTGTACGCATCCGTGACGAACTTCTCCTTGTCGGCGTATTCCTCACCTTCGGCCTCGCGCTCCCTTGCAATCTTTTTCTCCTCCGCGATTAGCGCATCGCGCTTTCGCACCGACGCCGCGGCAAGCAGACTGCTCATGTATTTTGGTTTCCTCTCGGCATCCCCTTGAGTAGTCTTCTTCGCCGGTTTGAAAGACTCATACACGCCATCGTAGTCATAGACGCTGGGGTCCAGTTCTTCTGCCTTCTCGGCGTGTTTGCGAGAGGCGAGGGAGCTCGAGAGATTGCCGAACATTACGCCTTGATGGTTCTTCGCCTTGCTCGAGGGGGTTTTGGTGAGTGGCGCCAGCAGCGCATTCTTGCTTTTGGCCTTTCGACTGGACTCTTGCCTAGAGGATGCGTAAGATGCGTCGAAACCACCTAGCTCGTCGAGCGTTTCGATCTTGGTTCCCGTCGTGTTCTTCGCATCGTCTTCGTCGGAGTCTTCGCCGCCGCCAAATGCTGTCATGCGCTTTGGGGGGCCCGCTTTGGATGCGCCGGGCTTTTTCGAGAGATTGATGCCCAATGATAGTCCTGGTTTGCTCATTTTGGCGGTGATTTGTTTGAAGTCAAGCTTGAAAGCAGCCGAAAGATGGTTGTAGCGCGTTGTTGGTTGCACCGTGCACAGACCGTGTTCGGTTCCACTCATGCAGCCGGCCGTCTGTCCCCGTTGTCTAAACGACTTGCAGACGGAACGGAGCCGGTTGACTGCCGCGAGCAAATCTGACAAATACCATCTGCCATGGACGCTTTGATAAGTCGACATTTTTGCATGCTTTCAACCACCGTTTTCGCTAGTAATGCTGCTCAAACAGATGCCGTTGTCGACCTTTCCTTTGGCTGCATTAATTACGTAGTATTTCCACTAGTCTTCAACACATGGGGCAGCAGCGTGGACGAAGGCCACTGCCAAATCAGTATGAAGAAGGAACTTTCAATGCTAAATACCGAACTCCAGATCACGGCATGAAAAACTTGGCCTAACACACGCTGCTCCATGCATTAACTACACAGTAGCAGTTTGGACAACATTCCGGTTGACCGGACAATCTTTTGATTTTCCAAACATGTCTTTGATACCGTCTACGTCATTCACTTGCACCTTTTGCTAGCAGCCCTCCAACGAACCATCTCGTGTTCTAGGGCACTCGGCTCGACTGGCCTGCGCGGCCTGCTACGCCACGATTATTGATCTCGCCATCTACTGGGTCTGCGGCGAAATCGTATATCGCGGCGACGACTGTGTCAGTATGGGCTGGTGCTTCTGGCATCGAGCATGCTACGGCTGCCTTTTCTGCGGAAGCAAGATTGTCCATCATGGAGTGCCTCTCTCGGACCTTTTCGTCGAGCCCGCTAAAGAAGACCGCGGTAAGATGGGCATGGTGGGGCGAAGGAAGGGAAAGGAGGTAGAGATTCCTCCTGTCTGTGCCGTGTGCTCCCTCGACATGGAGGGGGAGGACGTCATGCAGAAAGGCTTGGGGAGGGTCGAGAAACTTGACGGTGGATTGAGCCGCGCTCGCTGGGAACTTGCTCAAAGCAGGGTCAATGACTCGAAGCAAGCTCCAGCAGTAAGTCCCATCCTTGCGCGTGATGTCCCGCGCTGATGTAAAGACAGTCGATCCAGTCTGTCAATCGTGATCTATCGCCACTGCGCCGAGTGGGAGACGGTCCACATGATGAGGACGCGGGAAACCGCATGCCATTGAACTCTTCCATCTACGTTTCCTTGAGCGAGCCCTTGGAACAGCACGCCTTCAAACCCAGTCTGACAAAGCCAATTCCAATAGGAATGCAACCTTTTACGAACGCTCGACCAAGCGATCACTGGCCTGGCGGAAACATTCTACAGCGTGATCTGGGTGGAGCTGCCCAAAGCCCAGCTCCTTCGATCTCTGGTCGGTCCACGATAGACACGAGGAAGTCACCTACACCAACCTGTCAACTTCCTTCAACGCCGCTATCCAAGTCGCCGCTCAAAAGTTCCGGCGGCCTCCTCTCAATGTTGCCACCCGCGGAGCAAAGACGGGCTCAACCAGTTACCTGGATAAGCCACGAGCCTCTCA
Organism: Colletotrichum sansevieriae; assembly: GCA_026260285.1. Lineage (NCBI taxonomy): Eukaryota > Fungi > Ascomycota > Sordariomycetes > Glomerellales > Glomerellaceae > Colletotrichum > Colletotrichum sansevieriae. The sequence goes on from JAOQIF010000357.1 coordinate 33,681, forward strand.
AGCGACCGTCCTCTCGCCTGGCAGCCCGCCTCGAGAAATCCGATATAAGCACCTCGTCGGGCTACGTGACACCTCCAGAGACACCTAGTGAGCAGATATCGCGGTACAAGACTCCCCCTCCTCAACTCAGACGTGTCCGGCCCCGGAGCCCGTTGGTAGCAGCTCGTGTGCAACTGCAACGACGCAGCAACACCCACTGGACACCACCACGCGAGTCATCCGAGTACTTGGAGCGGTATAACCCGATTCGATCTCCATCTCCAAGGCCACGGGCGAGGGAGTCAGCCATGGTTGCGTTGAGGCGAGTAAGTCGGACTGGTATTGATCCAGGCCTGGCTCGGGAGACTACAGACGGCGGTGGAAGTGAAGGAGGACGGGGGCGCGAAAGGGCCGCCGCAGACGGTGCTGACTCACCACGTGAAAGAATGAGGAAGAGTATCGCGTGGAGGAAGATGTTCGGCGCAAAGTGACATAGACTAACATGGGGCAAGACGAGACCCTGAGATTCAGACATAACATACATTCTTACCAGAAGCCATTGTAATTGTGGAATTCGCCCAGAATAGACCACATGTTCACCGATCCTTTAGGTAGCTCGTGGATTCCCGCTCCCGATAAAACTCCCAGTTACTTGCGCCGTTCAATTAGTATGCAGATCGGGTCAGCCAGTATTAATATGTGTACCTCTCTAATGACCGGGGTCAGAATGTGTTCTGCCCCGGACTGAGGAGATCCCTGTAAAGCCCCACACCCACTGCCAGAAGGTGCCGACGGCTCATCCCGCCAAATGCTAATCGGCAAAGCGCTGTACGGAGGTCGCGGTCAAAAGTATTCGTACAGTCCCACTTTTTCTCACAGTGCCTAATCAGAGGCCGGCTAAACGTCGGCTTAACTGCTAGCCCCACCCCTACCCAATTACCCCTCCATACTACGGCGTTATACGCAGTCAATTTTATCACCGCTAAACCTCAATTCGCATAGGGCGCCTACTTCGCGGGGTATTCGTAACGAATGCCTTAAGTACAAGCTCCCCCGGTTTCTATCCACGATTAATAGCTTTTTCCTATATCGAAGTAAACGTGCTACGGGGCATCTCGAAGTCTTGATATAGCTAGGTAATCGCATACCTAGCCTAACCCCTATAGGGTTAGGATCCCTATACGGGTGCTAAGATCCTATTCTCTCGACTTCACTAGCATCGTGAATACTAGTACTACGTAGTAGTATTAATAGCATCTTCTTATGAGGTAGGGTCCCCCCCCCTCCCTCTTCTATAATTATATCGAAAAGAGTAGTTTAATCCAAAATAATAGTATAGGCTAATTTTTAGTTAGGGTATCCTCGTTTTTTATAACTAAAGTTGCCGCTAAATTAGGCAAAAGATCGACTACAGTCAAAACTACGAAAACCCACCCATACTCGCACGGCGGCAGGGCCCCCCTGATATACGAATACTTTTGACCGCGACCTTCGTACCTCAAGGTTGTGAACTACCGCAGTAGAGCCAAACCGCCCTTCATCGCAAAACGTCAGCCTCATCGCATCGTATTGCGTCGCAACCCAACCCCGCGGAAATCTCACCAGCTCTCATCCCCGCCCCTACCACTTCGTCCGCAACCGCGTCGCAACTCCCAGACCAGCAACCAGAGCAAAGATGGCGCCAATGGACAAACCAACCCCGGCGGAACTCGAGCGTAAGTCGACACAAGCACACACACCTTCCCTCTTCCAGCAGGTCAACACACTCAGTCGCATCGCTAACAATCCCACCCCTCCCCAAACAACAGAACAGCTCAAAGACACAATCCAAGACCTGTACCAGATAATGGTCCAAGTGACAACCTACAACTCGACCCCCTCGAACCCGACCGGGCCTGCGCTCTCGGAATCAGTCCAGGCCCTCTCCGGCTCCCTCCAGCGGGTCCACATGACGGCGATGGCCGGCGCGCCGCCCTCTCCCGACCTCCCGGGCGCGCTGCCCAAGATCCCGCCCGAGCTCGTGCAGTACGTCGAGAACGGCCGCAACCCGGACATTTACACGCGCGAGTTCGTCGAGCTGGTGAGAAGGGGAAACCAGCTGATGCGCGGCAAGATGAACGCCTTCGCGCAGTTCCGTGACGTCCTGGCGGATCACGTCGAGAGGGGCATGCCGGAGCTGAGGGACGACGTGGGTAAGGTCCTCGAGGCGACCAAGGCTGTCGGGAGCGGGCGGCCTGATGGTGGTGGTGTTGGAGGAAAGTGAAAGAGGGATGGCTTAGCTTCGCGATGACAGGTGGTGGATGGGATGGAAATGGTAATAGTACTTGCTGGGCCCCCAGGACATGTGGCCTAGAAATTTGATACCCGAGTCGTGAAACACGGCTGTCACAAGGAATAAGAGATGTCATGGACACAATCACGAATAGAGATGAACGAGAGCAGCAATAATTAGGTTGGTATGACCTGCCCGAGACATCGTCTAGAGTTCAATTACCAGGTGCAAACTAACCTAACCTGACTGACAAGAAAGCATTCTCATGCAGGAGATATGCAAGACGCCCCCACACCCCGATATTTGAAAAAGAAGAAAACAGGAATTGACGTGTACCCTTGGGTTTCTTCTCTTTCTCATGCGTTTGTGAAATTGGGTCGTAGCTCTAATAGAGAAGGGGAGCAGGTCAGAAAATGTGAAAAACGGACGATTGATCGATGCCTTGTAACGCCGCCGGTGTGACTTAATTTGCGTCGTGTCTATCCCGAAACCAGATCCTGGATGCCAGTCTGCAGTCGACTCATTCCCCGCCACGGAGCCGTATGCCCAGCTTCCGGGCCCCTATGATGCAAATGTACACGAATCCCGCAAATATCGCAGCCAGTGTCAGGAGCTGTACTGGGACAAGAACCAAAGCGGCCACAATCCAAACTCCATACTGGCGTACCTTGTCCACAATTTTGCTACCGTCTTGGCGCCGCTGCATGTGGTTTTTCATCGTTTCTTGGGCAAATGAGCCGCCCGGCTTGCGTTCCGGCTCGGTCGACTCGTCGTAAAGCTCTGCTTCATCTTCCTCTGACTCGGATTGTCAGGTTGAGAAGTTGAAGCCCCGTCCACCAAAGCCGCTACCGCCACGAGGGCGGCCGGAGCCGTCGGCGAAGGAGAATGATGCGCCGCCGCCTGGGAAGCCGCCTCCATTGAAGCCACCGCCGCCGGCGAAACCACCGCCACCTCCCATCATGTTGAACAGGATCTCGGGGTCGATACCTCCGTGCATGCCACCCATGCCGCCGCCCATGCCGCCCATGCCACCGCCGCTAAACATGTCGGACGGGTCGATGAGGTCCTCGCCGCTATCATAACGAGCTCGCTTTCTGCATAATGGTTAGAACCAGACAGTCGACCACGAAAAGGAAAACCGGCGTTCACTTACTGAGAATCGCTCAAAGTCTCATAGGCTTCACCAATGTCCTTGAAACGCTCAGCGGCCTGCTCGTCGTTGGGGTTCTTGTCGGGGTGGTGGATGATGGCCAGCTTGCGGTAGGCTTTCTTGATTTGGTTGTCATCGGCGTCCTTCTCGACACCAAGGATCCTGTAGTAATCCTTGCGCTGGCTCTTCTTCAGCTCAAGCTCGGCTCTGCGAACCTCCTTGGCGATGGTGCGGTCCTCGGGGTCGAGCTCCTGAATCGCCTTCCATTCCCGGACAGCATCCTCCCACCTGCCTGCCTGGCCGAAAGCGTTGGCCTTGGTCTTGCGGGCCTTGAGGTATGTCGAGTCCAAGCTGATAGCACGCTCACAGTCGGCAATGGCTCCATCGTAGTCCCTAAGCTTGGTCTTGCAAAGCGCTCTGTTCTGCAGGATCTTCGAGTTGGTGCCGCGGTTGGTGGGATCGATGTCCAAGGCTGACGTGTACTTGTCGATGGCGGATTGCCACCGTCCCAACTTGTAGTCCTGGTTGCCCTCTTCCTTCATACGGTCAAGCTTCTGGACAATTCTGAGGTACTTAACGGCATCGCGCATGTCGGGATCACAGCTGATGGCCTTGCGGAAGTGACTGACTGCCTTGTCATTTTCGCCCTGGCTGTATAGGGCACGACCGCGGAGGACCAGGGCCTCAGGATCCTGGCTGTTGTTCCTCAACAGGCCCATGGCAATGTTCTGTGCTTCACCAAGAGCGTTGACAGTGCCCATCTTAAGGTAGGCCTCGCCACGCATGAGTTGCCACTTGCGAGGCTTGGACGCGCCAAAACCCAGTTGTCTCTCTGCTTGGTCCAGGGCGTGGAGGACCATAGAGCCAGCGGTGCCGTCTCTCAGAGCGCTGTGAGCGGCGTTGACATGCTTAAGCATCTCCTTGGCCGGGGCCTGATCCTTGGCGGAGGGGGAAGGGTTGATGCGACCGAAGACGAGAAGGGCCTCTTGGGGCTGACCCAGGCTGGTGTAGATACGGGCCAGACGAAGGAGGATCTTGGGGTTCTCGGGTTCAATGTCGGCGGCGCGAGTGCAGTCCTCGAGGGCGTACTCATACTGAGTATTGGACATGTAGGCTGCGGCGCGGTTGCTCAAGTAGGTGGCGGAATCGGGGCACAACTCGATAGCTAGGGGTAGTCCAAGTTAGCGATTGGGACGTCGCGGAGTCCGCAAACAACAACATACCCTTGCTGTACTGAAGGATAGCATTCTTGTAATCCTTCTCCTTAAAGAATTTGTTACCGGCAGCCTTGTAGGCCTCGGCCTCGTCCTCGGTTGTAGGGACTGGGCTAGAGGGGTTGGACTTGTGGGGGGGCGGGGGCGGGGCATCGCCATTGCCATTAACATTTGTGTCGATTCCGTTCGGTATGGGAACAGAAAATTTGGCCTGGGCGGAGGGCTGAGGAACCTGGGCAGGCGAGGAGGGAGCGGCACTGGAGTCACGGTCGACATCCATGGCTCCAGGGGAGTTACGACCGCTCATAGCTGAGAGTCTCTTTGCACGCTCTTCGGGGGTGAGGTTGAGGGGATGGGTATCAAAATCGATCTTGCTGCTCCTGCGTGAACCTGGGTCGGTTGGGTGGCGGCCAAAGGAGCGGGAAGTGCGAAAGGACTTTGTCTCTCGAGGACCTGGAGTTGCAGGCTCTGAGGATTTTTTGGTGGGGGATTTCGTCGGCGACTTGGTGGGCAACCGGGGCTTTGTGGGCGACTTGGTGGGAGAAGAAGCCTCTGAATGAGGAAAGTAGCTACTGTTTTCGTAGTCGTTCTCGTCCTGGCCGGCTTGCTTCTTGGACGACTTCTTTGCAAAGAGCTTCATTGATAAAGCTAGCACCCTCTGAGGGGAACCAAAAGAATGCGCAGGCTTATTTTTTGGTTAATTAGGTAAGGAGGGTCGGCAGACCTCGATGCAAGGTTATGCTTGTGCCAGATGCCCCAAAGTGCATTAACGGGCCTAGTGAAGGAACCGTCTGCAGCACTTTTTTTTTTTTTTTCTTGTTCCCCTTGGGTGCGCCCGGTTAGGAGCAGGTGCGCCCTGAACTTGGATGGCTGGAATGCGGAAGGGCTCGGGTAGTGCCAGGCGAACAATGATGCAGGCAAGGCAAAGACTTCCAAGAGAGCAAAGAGGCGAAGAGGGGAATGCGAGGGAATGGAAAGAGAGGAAGAGAGAAGAGAGGGAGAGTAGAGAGGTCGGCGACTACCTAAAATCGAAGTTAAGGCAAGGGCAGAAGGCAAGGGCGGAGGTCGAAGGAAGCTCAGGCAGCGTAAGTAGGTAGGTACCAAGAGGAGGCTCAGCTAGGAGACACACAGCCCGTTGGGTGTGTGGACACTGGAGCGGGAGGCAGGTCCTCGAGCAAGCCTGGGAGGCGGAAACGTAAGGTAAGGTAAACAGATACCTTACTTCAGAAAAGAGAGGTAGAATAACGGAGTCCTGACAGCAAGTGAGACGAACAAGGCTTGCTCGCATCTCCCGGGGGTCACATCACCGATTTATCAGCTGTGGACAGTTTTTTCTTTCGCGCCCTACCTAGCATCTACCTGCGTACCAGACCTGGTAAGTTTCGCTGTGGTTGTGCCCACGGATACGGGGGAGACGGACACTGACCAGGCTCACCTGGGCACGCGTGATGTGGATGGAATACCATTCATAAACCCCATGACGCCAGCTGGCGGGGGTGGTTCTGCTCCTACTGCTCCTCCTCTTCGCAGCATCACCAACAAGGTACGAAAGGGACGGGCTGGGAAAACACACATCTCCATCTTGGCCAACTGCCCGTCAACTGTCCACGTCTCGTCCGAGCATCGTGCTGGGCGTGCAGTTGATGTAACGACAACCAGTAGCCGCCATATATCCCCACACGAGACTTGTCTAAGCTGTCCAGTCCTGTATTGCGATGACTCCTCGCAGCCGCCGCTTAGCCAATGGCGAGACCAAGCAGCCCAAAGGCGTCGACTTGTTTACCTGCACAGTGGTGGATGAAGAGATCGTCGGACGATTGGTTGCAAGAGGATATTTCCTGCTCGTTACCCTCCTACCTACTTCAGTACCTAGCCACTGTGATTTTATCTACCGTGCTCGACCAATGGCACACAATGCGCAAAGTTTCGGGTCGCCGGGGGACATGTCATCTGGTTCCAGGTGCGCCGGCTTCACTGGCTACAAACAGCTAGCCCTGCTCCTACTTCAGCACATTGATGAGTTTCGTGAGAGGGTCTCCAGCTCCAGTGCCATGGATATACTTTAGTAAGTGGCGTCAAGGCGTTTGCAGGGGACCCAGCTGTGTCCTGGTACAGAGGACCTAGGTAGTTGAGATCATGTTCATGAACATTCAGATATCGAGGACCAAACAGCGTGCGTTGCCAACTTTTGATTTTGTTTATATTGTTTTTATGGCCACAATACGACCAAAAAAAAAAAAAAAAAAAAAAAAAAAAAAAAAAAAAAAAAACTTGGATGCCAAAGTGTTACAAAGTGAGTGGCATGCGAGCGGCAGGGGAAAATGCAGTGCAGCCAGCAGACGCTCCAGCAGGAAATGTCACACCGCGTAGTCGAGCAATTCCCGTCCGTCCTTCAGGTGCCGACGAAATCGGCATATCGAGGCGTTTGCAACAAACGACTATCTCTCTCTAAAGTTTGCTGCAACCCAGCGGCCTGGTTCGAGAAGGTTCGGTGGGGGCCCGTCCCGGACCCTGCGAGGTGAGCCCAATCAACGTCCGCTGTTGACAGCTGTCACCCTCAGGACGCCGAACCGCCCGAAGTTGCTAAAAAAAAAAAAAAAAAAAAAAAAAAAAAAGGGAGCTCGGGACACTGCCGCCCGTTGTACCTCAGTACCTAGGTACGCACAGCATGCAGATGATGTGCATTTCCCAGCCTCCCTCACAACCAGTCTAATGGCATCACCATGCCCTCCTCCTTGTTTTGGCCATCCAAATCGCTGTCCTCTAGTCTGGGTCACCGCTAAGCTCACCGCCTAGCTGGGGATGCTGCGGGTCCCAACATAGGTGCGAGTCGAGGTAAATGCAGAATACATGCAGGCACTGCCTTCAACGAGCCTAAGTATTTTCAGCCTTTCGCATTACTACGTACACAAATCCCCATGCGCCGTGGCCCTGTCCTATGGGGAAACGTCCTCAACGGCATCGTGCGCAGTCCCCTGGCTTGGTCTGAAGGACTGGGTCTGTCCCTCGTCCCTCGAGTTCATGTCAACGTCACAATGAGCGCGTGCCGCAACGGTTTGTTCCCCGGCTCCAAACGAATTTTCTCTTGGCACAAAATGCAGTGAAACCGAGCCGAAATGATACCTGATACCTCCGTGATCTAGCCCTCTCTGATGTGAATAAAAGTACAGCGCAGTCATGTCCAAATCTGTTCGTCAACCTTCGTTTCCATTTAATTGTGTTCACCCTTCCCGCGGCTAAGGGTTGCCTGTCTCCACATGCCGCCCGCCCAATGTCGTCACACGCAATCTCGCGCGAAGAGACCTTGCTCGATTCATCCCGAATCCTCAGAACCTTCGGCCGAGTGCGGCTCTGATGCCGTGTTGGATCCCATGATCGAATTAACGAAATCCTGATATCTGAACACCTCGCCACGCTTGCCCAAACCACTCTGCATATTTCGATTGAACGCTCTCCGACCTGTGAACCCCTCAATCACCTTCTCGACCTCGTCCTCTGTCAACGGTCGTTCGCCAGGCTCTGGTGCCGTGTGTAGCAACGCATCCCGCAGCTCGTTCAGGTTGATCTGGCCACTGTCATCGTCGTCGAAAGCCGAGAAAGCTGACAAAAGTTCGGCTTGCGGTGATAAAGACGCCAGCATCGTGGCTAGGGAATTCAAGAAGGCCGCCATCGTCATCGTCTGGGGTGTGGATGGGGGGAAGAACTGGGATACGTCTGATGCGCTTGCTGGAAGACCTGAGAAGATATTAGAAATGACGCCAGCGATCTTGCGAAAATTTTACTTACCCAGCTGGCTCAGCATGTCCGCCACGTCCTCCCTATTGATGATGCCATCGCTGTCGCGATCCAAAATCTCAAACCCCTCTCTGAGCGTTCTGACTTGGGCAGGCTGTAGCTGAGACATCGCACCCCCGTGACTGACTGTTTTCTTCAAGCCTGGTCGCGCAGCCAGCGGGGACGTCATGATGTTGTTGCTTTCCCCGGTAGGCGAGCGTACTCGTGGTGTACGGCTCTCGGTGGTCTCTGTTGGAGTGGTAGGATTGCCGAATCTTCCGTTGTTGGTAGCGTAAGACGCCTTAGTCGGCGATCCAGACGGTGTCACTTGCGTGGAAGGCTGGCGCACAGAAGGAGGCGATGCTGGGGATGAGTCTGGTCGTCGAAAGGGTGAGCTGCGCGGAGAGCCATAGGGCCCCAGTGGAGAAGGTTTGTAGCCGGCGGGCATTGCCTGTGGGTTCGCAACGTCAAAATTCATGCGCTCATCCAAGAAATTGTCTGCGAGGAAGATGGATCCTGGCCTACCATATTTAAGGAAGCTGGGCTGGAAAATGATTTGGGCGAGAAATAAGGAAGGCCTTGCTCAGGAGCTGTGATGTCGCGAGCCGCTTGGCACGAAAGTAAACAATGCGAAATTTGGAGAGTCAGCAGCGGTGATTGTATGACCAATGGCGATGCCGGAAGAGGGAAACGAGCAAGCTCAAGGCCGAAAACTGTGCACGAATATCAAATAGACGTGAGCGATGTTGAACTTCATCGGGAAGCCAAGATGGCGGCGTAAGTCGGTTTCCGAAAGGCCTTGATGCAGATGAAAGGCCAGCTGCTCGGGGTCGAATGTAAACAGAGGCGTCTTTCCCGTGACAACCGCAGCCTTGCATCTCCATCCCGCGGCGCATGGACCAAGTCTGACGTGGGGCAGTGGTGCGTGGCTCGCGAGGTGTGGCTGGTGTCTATATCACTGAGACCATTTATTGATGCCATTAGCCACAGGGGTTTCATGTCAGGACCCCGGCGCTAGGCGAATTTGAGGTTAAACAGGGAAGCATGGGCCATCGGACTCTCAAAACGGAAAAGGAGGGAGGACAGGGGATGCGGGGAGAACGTGGAAAGGGGCTGAAAGCCCGAGACATTTGGGGGGGGGAAATGAGGGGGATTTCAGCACTATGGATCAGGAATCAGCACACAAGTCATCAGCAGAGCTACGCGTACTGCGGCACCTACGCATTCGTCGGCGCTTTCGAAGCCCACTACTTTACGGCGGTACCACGGATACGATCGAGCAGGCTGCAGTGTCCGCCGCTCTTGTTTCTTTGTTGTCCGTCCGTCCGTCCGCTACCCGCCATCGGGCTGTCTATCTGGCAGTATTGCCTGCTTGACGGACGGACAGACACATAGTCTGCGTGCTATTCACCTCTCAGGTCACTCGCTGTCTCGTCCGTGGAGCATTCATAACCGACTCCCGAGGTAACTAAAGTGCTGAAGACAACACACAACGATTGCTGGTGTCTATATCCGTAACCACCAGCACAGGCGCGGCGTGGGCACTAACCACAGATCGCAATTCCCCCTTTTAGTGCCGGTCAGGGGCAGACACTGGACCTCCCTCCATCTTCAATCACACGCGCTGTTTGGTCTAAATAGGTGTGTAACTTCAAGCTTCGGCCGCCTTAGCTGAGCAGTATTCGTGCCGGTGGGGGAGCGAATTGGATTGCAGGAGTTTCCAAGGTCCATACACCCTTACCGGAGGCTGCTGAGTGTGCGTAGGACACCCTTACCATCTAGAAGTTGACAATGATGGAGGTGAAACTGAGATCCCAAAGGCAAAGAGGGCGAGAGTCCGAAAAGACCAGACCAAACATCGTAGCAGATCATGTCTGCTTTTCTCTTCCACGCATTGACACTGAACAAGCAGGATATTCCTTTTCTGCCGTCTCTTATTTGCGAGGTCGATCCTGCATCTTCTCTGAAGTTTACTGTCACTTCTAAGTTGCTGCCCGCATCTGACCTTTCGAAGAGCGCATCCGGCTATCGTCTGGGAACGCCTCTACGCGCTATCCTAAAGGTAGGCTGTAGTACCTGTGAACACCGCAAAAAGCACGCCTGCAACTACGTACCTACCTAGCCTTTGCCTTTATCGTTACCTGACCTCCCACAACGCTTCCAGTGCCTGGAGGTCCCTACCACGCCAATAACACCTCCCTCGCGTACTTACTCTTACTGTTCGTTCTCCCTACCTTATCTCGCATTCCGCATCTTGGGATCCACGACTCACTCGTATCTGGCTCTTGCAGGACTGCCTGACCACCATCCAATTCGTCGTCTCCCGAACCCTGACGTTAGTCGACATCAGAGTTCCGCCGTCTCGGTCGCGTCGCTCATGTCGCACCTGGACATCGTTCGAAAGTTTCTGGCTGCCGCGAGCCGTTAACATTCTGCGACCACCACCACCACCACCACCACCACCAGGCCTCCCACCGTCGCATGATCCCAAACAACCAGCTCTACTTGCACCTGTGTCGCTCTTGCTGCACCTGCCCGAACGGACCTCGAAACCGCACTGCATCGGATGGCTCTGACTACCGGCAGCCTGCGCAAGCCTCGATCCCCCCAAACTTCCGAACTGAATTGCTCCGCGATTTAACAGCAAAGCTTCAGCATGGCTTCGACACAGACCGCGCTACCGGTTCTCACGCGCAACTACTCGAACACACAACAATACCAAGCTCCCAATGGCCCCTGGCCGAGTCGTCGGACCTCGCTCTCCAATTTCCCTCCAGGCTCCGCCTCAAGATCCCCGTCGCAAATGTCCAACACGTCTCTCCCCTCGCGATCCCCTCAACCGCCGCCAATCGCCGAGACGGACCGCTCTTCGAATCCCAGCTCCAAATCCAAGACTCCATCCACTGGGGTGTCGTCACAGCACTCGTCGCTATCCGCCCCGCGGCGCTACAACCCCGACGCGCACCCTTCTCGCAAGTTGCGCTCCCAGTACCCGCGGGGTTCGACCGAGAATCATGTCGAGTACATCCTCGTCGCCTCATTCGATATTGACCGAGGTCCGGTCATGGAGCACCAGTACCCTGTCTCCATAACAGGTGATGAGCACATGTTAGCGGAGCTCATGTTGCCCGATCAGGCTCATGTCCGAAATCAGGATTGGACAATCTTCTTTTTGCACAAAGATACGAGTCAAGAGGAGGAGGACGAAGAGCGCAAGGCAAAAGAGGCCAGAAAGAGGAGGAGGAAGAGGTTGAGAGATCGCGTGAATGGAATTGTCGATGAGGAAGATGACAGCGAGGACCTGGGGGACGAAGATTTCGATGATTTGGACGATTATGATGATGAAGAATCGACGGACGACGAGCCTGAAGGAGGGGAAGGGCCACCATTGATATACGTGCTGAATCTGGTCAACACGAAACAGGACAAGACTGTCAAGAGAGGTGCTGTTGTCAAAGCAATGGCTATTTGCACCAGGCATCCCTTCTTGCACATTTACAAGGTAAGACACGCCCTTCCATATGGTGGCGCTTCCAAATAACTAAACGATCCTAGCCCCTTCTCCTTCTAGCCTTGGACGAGTATTTCAAGGCCCCAGTTCCGGAGACGTTGGCTATGCTTTACGATGCGGTGAACGCCATGGATCTATCTCTCATGCCTAAGCTAAGCTTGCTCGAAAGGCATCTGCTTCAGGCCAGTGACAACAAGGACCTGTTTGTGGAGAAGTTTGAGCAAATGATTCAAATGCGAATGGCCGAGGACCGTGGCGAGCACATTTCTGATCAACCGTTCGATGCAAGTCGAGAACCTCCAAGGATGCCAGGAGTATCAAGAAAAGGAACGAAGGCACATATCGAACTTGGCTCGACATACTCCGTGCCGCGTGATACGCACGAATTCGAGAGCAAGGTAATGTACAAGGGCATACCAGTACCAATCAAGGTACCTGTTGCGGTTATGCCGGAAACCGTGGGAGACTTTTCCTTGATCAAGTTGATCCAGAAGTTCTCAGAGCCTCAGGGCAAGTCGCCGCAGCCATTCCCCTTACACCCACAGTTGACTACAAACGGACCGCATACACACCCAATCATCGTTTTGGTCAACGCGCTACTGACACAAAAACGTGTGATCTTCTTGGGCCACAATATGCCTTCTGGTGAGGTCGCGGAAGCCGTCCTGGCGGCATGCGCCTTGGCATCCGGAGGCACGTTGAGGGGCTTCACACGACACGCGTTCCCTTACACGGATCTGACTAAAATCGACGACCTGCTCAATGTACCAGGATTTATTGCCGGCGTTACAAACCCAACATTTGAACTGCATCCCGAATGGTGGGATGTCCTCTGCGATCTCCCAACAGGTCGCGTTAAGATCAGTAGCAAAATCGATCCTGCGCCAGTGACTGAAGGCTTGGTGTACTTTCAGCAACAAAACCAATCTTATGCTGGACTCGTCGGAGGCACGTCCAAGGTCGCTGCCGAAAGTGATCTCACGGGAGACGCCGCGTTTATGCAAGACATACTGAGGAGCATCGCGGCGAGACACGGCGAGAGAGTAATACGCGCCAAATGGCGCGACTGGGTCATTAAGTTCACGCGAATTGCTGCTGCGTTTGAAGAGAGCGTATATGGCGCGAGCGCTCTCTACATTGGCGGTGACGAGTTGGAGATGGGTAGTATCGGCATCAACGGACACGGCTACGTATGGCCAGACGAGCAGTCGAAACACAAGGAGCTGGCTGGCAACGTGACTAGAATCGAAGGCTGGAGGAATACAAGGAGCTACTACAGCTTCATCCAGGTAAGGCTTGGAAACAGCTTCCCCTTCACGGGAGGACCTCGAACTGATTCGTCTCAGGACCTCGCACAGATGTACCAAGTCAGGCCACTCAAGGGCCTCGACTTACACCACATGCATGACCGCTTACGCACCCAGCGGCTCAATCCCATGCAGAGCAAAGAAATTTATGTTCAGTTTGCCAAAAGCGTCCACTCGTATGACGAGATCTGTCTGCTCCTCAGCGTTGCGCCGGAATCTCACGCTGGACTGTTTTACATCGCCCTCGGTCTGTTTCACAAGGACCGCGAAGTCCGCCTCAAGACAACGGAACTACTGGAACGTATCGGCGAGCACGAGGCCGGGCAACACTGGTGGAAGGCGCTCAGTCGGTTCGAAAAATTGGCGTACAATCGCATACGCAAGGAGGCTGACGCCGAGATGAGGGCCAGGCTCGAGAAGGAGGGCTTGAGTCCTGAGGTGGAGAGGCGGATTAGTTAGGCGCTTTTCCCGGCCTCGTTATTTGCATACCTCTTCTAGACTTATGATTCCCCTACTTCATGTCTGGCGCTTTGCTCGTTTACCAGGGAACCGGCGTTCTTGCTTCACAACACTGGTCATCTGTTGCTTGCGGAAGCATATCACTGCACAAAAACCTTGTGAAGGGGAAGGGAAGACGAACAGTTCACGATTACGTCAATTCTTTCACGAAGGTCACGATGGAACGGGTGGATGATGCGTCACTTATGAAATCTGAATTTCAAGAATCTCAGCAGCAGCAGCATACTACTAAAACTAAATTTGGTTCGACTACGCGCGCATAACAAACACCCATATCCCCCATGTGCTCACGATTTATGGTATTCACTCCTCTGCCTTCTTCGACATAGAGAACTAGCCAATCAAACCTCAATATTACTCATTTACATTGTTTACAGCCTTTGATTCCGACCTTCTAGTCAAGCGGAACCAAGACCGAGGTGCTTAGCGGCGTGGTCTACGTGGTCCTTAGCGAAGGAGGCCATGAAGAAGTAAGAGTGGTCATAGCCCTGCTGAAATTAGCTTCATTCCTGCTCCCGGGTCCATGTGTGGCTTACGTAGTGGTATCTCAGGGTCAGTCCTTCGAGGTTCTTCTCCTTGACAGCCTTCTCAAAGTTCTCGGGCAGAAGTTGCTTCTGAATATAGAAGTTGTCACCGAGACCCTGGCCAAACATCATTAGTCAATCTGCTTAATTTTTTTTTTTTTTTTTTTTTTTTTTTTTTTTTGATCGTCTCCTCCACGGTGTCTGCACTCACAACATCGATGAGGGCGTTCAAGGGTCCATAACTCCAGTTCTTCACCAGCTCAGTCGAATCGTGCTTAGCCCACTCGGCGCGGTCGTCACCGAGGTATCCGGAGAAAGCCTTCTCTCCCCACGGGCACTTGGAAGGATTGGCGATGGGAGCAAAGGCGCTGACACTACGGTACATGCCCGGGTGGCGCAGGTACAGCGACAGGGCACCGTGACCGCCCATGGAGTGGCCGGTGATGGAGACGCGGGAGCGGTCGAGCTTTCCGGCGTACTCGCGGAAGAGCATCTCCGGGAGCTCCTTGGTGATGTAGGTCTCCATGCGGTAGTTCGTGCGGAAGGGCTCGCGGGTGGCATCGACATAGAAGGAGGCGGCTTCGCCAAAGTCCCAGCTGTCGCGCTCGCCCGGCAAGTCGAGGCCACGGGGAGAGGTGTCCGGGTAGACGATAGCGACGCCGCGGGCCGAGGCCTGGCACTGGAAGAAGCCCTTCTCGGTGCAATTGTCCGGGGTGCAGGTCAGGCCGGAGAGGTAGAAGAGGACGGGCACGGCGCGGGTGGTGGACTGTGGGGGCAGGTACAGGTTGACGGCCATGTCGGTGCCAGTGGTGGTGGACTTATGGGAGAGCTTGAGGAGCTGGCCCCCGAAGGAGGTGATGGTTGCCTTGGTCTGAAAGCCGGACATTGTGTTGGCTGTTGGATTAGATTTTTTTCGAGGGGGTATCGTCTGGTTCCAAATTGGAATTGGGTATATATGATGCTTCGAACAAAGGTTGAAGGACGAAGAGGTAAGAAGAGGGGTGAGGAGGAGGGCAGGAGATGGATATTATTCTATATTCTGAGTTAAAGAGGAGAAGGCCGACCATTGGGAAGAGGTGGCATCGGAGGGCGTCCAATAAATAAAAACACCGAGTTATGTCCATTGAGATCAGATCGGGACAGGGACAAGCTCGGCCAAAGTGGAGGACGGGCGGCCCTGGCAGTTGTTTCTGCGCATTTTCTGCCATTGACCGTTTGACTTGGGTCGTGATGATGCTGGTTCTACCCCTCTACCCCACCATTTGGTTTCTGGTGGGGTGGCAGGTTGCACCATGGTGCCGCTGTTGGTGAAAGGTAGCTGAGGTACCGAAAGATTTCGTGATGCAAGTAGCTCGGCAGGGTATCCGACCTTCACCGTCCAGTATTCCGAAAACAGGTGTGTACATGCCAACGGCAGTGAAGCTATCCGGCTAGAAGTACTCCTGACCTAACTATTGAGTGGATGGATCTTTTTCCCCTTAGTGGTGGTGGTCCACTCGCTCATGCTGCAACGAACCCCGCATTGTGTCTTGCGGGAAGCTGAGCATTTTTGGTGTGTGAGGTGGGGGGTGCGTCATCGGCATGGAGGGGTTAGCCACATTAGCACGTCTGTTGGTAACCTTGGCGCCCAATCAGGGTGCCTTCCATAGGTTCCAGGCGAGATAACAGCTCCGTCCCTGCCTGACTTTGACGAGTCCCAACTCAACCTCACTCCTTCACCAAAGACAAGCTGTGCAATCGTTCTCATCCACGTACTGCATTTCTCTCTGCGAATATCCCTGGGACTGAGTCCAGAGCGCGGAAAGTTAAATACCCGGCCCAAGGCATTGAAACTATCGATGGGTCGGTGTATATCGACTTAAAACCAACTTAAAAAAAAAGAACGCGCGACAGTGGTCGCACAAGTGCGTTCAGCACTGGACAACCTGCGAACCATATACCAGGGACTGACTCTCTTCTCTTTCACGAGAGGCATATGGCATTGCGCGGTTTGATTTGACAAGGTTAGCAGTTAAGCGGACATGGCGTCCATGCACCCGTTCGCCTCATTAACTTCCCAGGGAGCCGTCCTTTTGGAAGAATTATTTTGGCAACGTCTTGTCAGGCGTCCAGTTATGAACCTGTCAAAGCTGCATCATCCATACAAACCTGACATCGACACTTGCCCGCTGGCTGTCTTATATTTATCAAAAGAGTTGTCAAACAGGTGCCAGTGTTAACTTCATGTCGGGACTGACGACCTTCGGCCGAAGGCGGGAGGACGGAAGATGCCCCGAAACCTCACCGGATACATCCCGCCGCTGTCATTTTGCGCCCGAAGATAAGTGTCACTGCTCCGGCAGCTTGCTTTCTTCCCGAAAAGTCGGTCTTGAAATGCGACATCCGTCGCTACCGGTGCATGGTCGGCACCTGAGTAGTTCATGCTGTCTTATCAGAGGATGCTATGATGGGATGCGATCTAGGGGCCCGAGAGCCCACGCATTCTCGAGTGCCCGAGCAATCAGGGATAGTTGAGACGGATAGCGGACTGACCAGCCCGCAACGTGGATTAACGACCAGCGACTACGGAGTAGGGTAAGATTTTTCCGCATATTAAGAGAGGATGAGGTCGGCACCTTCGTTTCTTTTCACCAGCAGCGGACTCTTCGGGTCCAGACGCCAATAATATTCGAGAGATGGTGAGACAGGAATCTGCACGCAACTGACAGCTCGTGGTCGGATAAGGCCCTGGTGCCAGACGTGGATGGGTGGACGCTCCAGTCGACAGTTTGGTCTGTTAGACGCCGCTTTACGTCCGCCTCACCGCCATGATATAGCGTACAGAACCTGTGAAATACGGTCTCATCTATTCCTCAGCAGAGCGAGGTCGAAATGGCTGTTACGAGTATCAGGGCATGATCTCGGACGGGTCCGACTTCGCTCGCCCGGGCTATGGAAGGTGTTCATCGCGATCCGCTGCGATTGGCGAACTGGGAGCCGCTCGGGCGGCTGATCGCTTTGTGGCACCTCCGTACGTTTTCCCGTTACGGCACGAACGTCATGGCCGGGCGGCCGGCTTGTCCGGCTATTAAGCAGCCAGGTTATCCCTTGCGGTGCGGCAGTCTCGTCCACTGTGATATCTTACTTCGTTTACGGAGCTTTGAGGCTTGAAGAAATCCGAGTCTCACCTCAGTCTATTTTCATTCGTCTTCGCTTTTTAAGTCGGATGCGAAGAGAAAACGTGACCGTACGAGTCATACCAACTCAACCCATGTTTCGTCGTTCAATTCGCAATACCGATTGGATCTTCTCACACGGGTTCGCGGTCCAACCGCACAATGCTCTCTGATATACTGCTCATGGGGTCTTCCAGCATTAAGCCTAGCTCCCTCATTCGGGTACCGTGCCCTTTTCGTACCCAATACCAACCAAAGTATTCGAGAAAAACTAGAACCATTGACAGTTAGCAAAAGCACAGAGGCTCTTCTGGTACAAACAGAGAAGTGAATGAACGCGACGAGATAGAAAGGTAGTCAAAAGTCTTAGTCCGTCGCATAGAGATAGCAGAGAGGACCGTCAATAGTATCCATCACCGTCTTGATGGCGATCTGGTCACCCAGGAGGCCCAAGTCGAGCAGGTCGTCGAGAGTCACATTGGCACTGGGCGGGCTGTTCTTCATCGTGCCGGTGCCGAAGATGGTCTTGGCATTTGTTAGCGCACGCTCACAAATCCAGAAGACACCTCGGAATTGTTCACGTACTTGGCGGTTATCCCAGTCGACGTTCTGCCATATCCAGTACACGCGATCCATCTGAGTGTCGTGTAGGTAGAAGACCGGGTCACCTTTCACTACGTCAGCGCTTCAGAGAACACACATGGACATCATTCAACCTACCAGGGCTGACGTAATAATCAGAGTCGGGGTCCAGACCGAAGGCATAGTGTCCTGCGCCGTGGACACCAATTGACCAAGACCGGAATACTCGGTCTGTCCCTGAGCAATACCCTGGAACCACTCGATGTCGTCGTTCTTGGTGACCAAGTCCGTGACGTTGCGGAAACTGCCCCAGGGCCGGAGGACGTAGCCGTTGAGAGCACGCTTCAGGCAGCGCGGATTGTCTTTGGTCGGGGAATCCGAGCTGTTGGAGACCACGGAGCCCAGGTTCGGCATCGCCTGGGGTCCGAAATGGACCGTCATGTTGGTAAAGGGGCCCGAAGTCACGCAGTCGCCGCCGGTGCCGGAGGGAAGCGCGATGACCTGGACGGTGCTGTTGAGGGCCAGGCCATCGTGCTCGACTGCGCGGCCATCGCTGCCCATTGAGGTGGCAGAGCCGTCAAAAGCCGGGCTGGAGGCTGGATCATCGCCGTCGACAGACCACTCCCAGTAGGGGAGAGTCCCTGAAAATCATCAGTCTACGTGAGTGTCCAGGGGTAATGTTGGTGATTGAACTAGTATAGCCGCACTCGGTTCTCAGCTTCTCCTCGTATGTGTGGATGTAGTAACGGTGCTAGAGAAGGAATATAGCCTTCAAAAGATTAGCAAGTTGTACTGGAATTCATTTACGCAGGATGTCCTCGTGTAGCTATATACTGATGTGTGGACGTAGCTAGTCATGTTCTGGTGAAGAGCCACGAAGTTATCGAATATAGATTTGGAGCTAGGGTGTCGGTGTATAAAGGCACTCTGGACAGGAGGCAAGCGACGGCGTTGGTGCAGGCTATCCGGTCCTCGCCGGGCATATTTCTCCTTCGTGATCCGTTAGCAAAACGATAAGCGTTCGTCAAAGACCGAACCTATGATAGAATACCATTTACGACGAACTCTGACGTTGTCTAATGTGCACTGCGAAGTGCCGTTGGTGGACAAGCGCGCTAGAGCATTGTTGTATGCCCGGAAGTGAAAGTCCCCAAGAGCTTCACCCGAGTCGATGGCCTCCTGAGTGTAGTTGGTCGCTCGGGATATCACACGTCCTGATGCTCCAGCAGACTGCAGCAGCAGCAATAAAGCCGCTGTGAGAATGGCGGACACGGCAAGCATCTCTTGAGAAAGCGACAGGACTAGGGACTAATGCTGAAAGGAAGCGAGCGTGATCCGAGTTGCAGTCAGAGCTAGGAACGAAAGGCTTGATCGGCTCATAATGGCTTTTTGAGATTTCAGGGACATTTTATATCAAGAGCAACTCCGGGGCCAAGACCCAATGGACTAATGAAAAACGTTCGCAACACTAAGCTTTCTTCGCTTTCAACTTCCCGCCAGCTGTAGGAAGATGGTGTGCATGCCGTGAAGCTACCCGTCTAGTCGGGCTGAGTGCCCACTGGGAATCAAACCGTGCGAAGCTCATGACGACTTATAAGTACTTCGACGCTCGCCACGCACACCTATCCACGGCTTCTGGTCTTGAGATTAAACTTGCCGAAGTTGAGCGGTTGGGTGAGCCAGCTCGAGGCGGGCCGAGATGGGCTTGGTCCATTCAAGCAATATCGATCGGTAATGGGGCGAAGCAGCGAAAACGTGGACATAATCGAAAGTTCCCTTTGACAAGACGGATAAGTTGAGTCTAGCTTTCGGAAGGCTGTGGGGGATAAGATAGATACGCAGAGACAGAGAAAGAGAAAGTGTCTGTGCGGTAGTGTTCCCCTGATGGACCAGCATCATCACTCGCTGCAGAAGAGCAGCATCGGTTGCAACTGCTCTTCTACTAAGGCGGGGAACAACGAACGCTTGTCTTACGCAACCTAACTCGCGGGCCTATTGAAGAGGTCTGAGCAGAAAAAGACGAGAGCAGAAGAGCGAGGCCTCGGTTAACCACTCCGCAGCGCCAGCCCGTTTCCCAGCAAGGTTGGAGAAAGCGAGCTCAGCGTCGTCGGGTTCTCTCAACCAAGTGCTCTTATTTCATCATCGCCAAGGCATCAGCAGAACCGAGTGAAGCATGACTCAAGCCACTTGGTGCCCGCGGATCGACTGCAATCGTCTCTAACTCGTAGAGCCCCTTCGAGTTGAGCACCCCTGCCACCCGTAGCAGCCATTGAAGTCAACCAACCTAAAGCTTGTCAAAGGAATTGCTTGGCAACTTTCTTCGTTAACCTTGTCTCCATAAGTCTGTGACAGGTTTTTCGGTTTACAAAAAGGGCCAAACCTGGAAAACCTTGCGTGTAATTCAGATGACACGAGTGGCTTTGTCGTCGCGGACGTTCTGTTTACGGTCGATCACAATACCAGTTAAAAACACCCTTCGGGCCGGGTTCAGGAAGGCGGGAGGGCACACGGCACGGCAGGGAAGATGCGATCGGTGCTGTCTGACTCGCCAAGCCGGGCGCTGTGGGTTATCCCTGGAATTCCCTTTCGCGCCCACCCGTTACATTGCATGCGGCCACGCCAGTGACGATACAAGGAAACAAGTATTCATTCGTGCTGATGTGCTTGCAGCAATCCACGATGAGGGTAACGTACGTCCCGATAAAAAATGTTGCTCCAGCGAACAGACGGGAATCTGATCTTTCTTCTTCACATGTGGATAACGGGAATTGAGATTTTGAAGAAAATTCCATTTCCTAGAGAACGCCACGCTCAATGCAAATCCAACAAAGTACACTGCTTTTGGTGTCCTTCTTTTCTCAGTGTGTTTTGGTATATTTTCCCCTCGAGCTTACTGGTTGTTGATGTTGAGAGAAATGATTGGGACTTAGCTCGGGATTTGACTATCTTTCAGGCAACGACATTAGGAGATGGGTATAAGTGCCTTGCTTCTAGTCGCATATCTCCTTGCCCCCGGAAAAAGAAAGCCGGAATCCCTCACTGAAGGAGTTCTTCGCACGTCCAGTCCTCGTAGCTGATGTACAGTTAGCTTTACATTCTTCCTACGGCATTGTTTACCCGGGAGGCTTGCGTAGACATGCAGGGAAGGGTTGGAGGGGTTTGGCTGGTTGTTTCACACGGGCAACTTACTATCCGTCGGGCATGTATCTACGCACGATGAGAGGAATCTTCTTCTCACGCATCTCCTTGATGGCGATTTGAAGAGGATCCGTCTCACCTTCCAGGTCGACCAGTACTGGCGCGTTCATGCTACAGGAGCCCGCATTAGCATGTCTTCTCGACCGGTGGGAGGGTGATCAATTGGGTGGGATTGTCGTGTACTGGGAGTCTTCGGTCGTACCTGATTTGCAAGGCGCGTGTGCCGAGAATACGGGCGCGCTCGTACTTGGTCATGTAGGGTGTGGTGGTGCGTTGGTCGTCGGGGATCTTCTTGTCCCGGTGAGACTTCTCGTTGCCCTTCCCTGCGTTCGCCGCAGCGGAAGGGTCTCCTGACACCACGACGTTGTCGGCTTCCTCTTCGCCTCCCTCAGCACGACCGACTTCCTCATCTTCGGCGGGAACCTCGGGGTCCCAGTAGTCGGCGCCCTCGTCCTCGTACATGGGCTCGTCGCTGTTAAACGTTAGGGTCGCGCCTTTTCCATCAAGCGAATCTCATCCGAACGTACCCGCCACCAACATCGTCGTCGCCGAAGTCAGACATTGTAGGACCCAATTGAGTTTGTGAGTTGTTGCGTCGAGTGAAGTTGAGCAATGGGGGTGCGATACCGCGTTTGTGGTTAGTGTCGCGGGAAAATACGAGCTGCGACTGCTGGACCGAGCCGTAAAAAATTATTGACGAGGCTGCGATTTAGCAGTCGGGATGTGGGTCCGTTCTTATCTTATCAGTAGCAAAAGTATCCGGGCCGAGGAGACCCCGGTCTGGCTGGCAGGAGGGCACAAAATTTCGTCTCACCGCCTGCCGAAATTCTGCCAGAAATAAGTTCACCAGCCGGGATCTTGAGATGATAATTCTTTTTCATCGTCAAGAAAGGCATGGTATTCCTCAGTTGTTCGTCATGACGAAGAGAAAAGCTCAAGGGGCCGTACTGGGCTCGGTGTCAAAGAGGTCGAAGGTTGACGACCCAGAAGCCATTGGTATGCGACAAAGCTGCGGTGGTGTAAGCCAACCAAGATCTCGCTAACACGACGTTCGAAGTTCCTAGCGACGATGACTTCGACGACACGGCCAGCAATTCCGGCTCAACCGCCAATGCCGAAGCCGACGCTGAGACGGTTTTAACGGGGCAAACTTCTCTCACCACACGATCCCGGAAGTTTCCCTCAGATTTGAAGACCATTCCCTGTACATATCCCGACTGCGACAAGACCTTCAACCGCCCCGCACGTCTGGCTGCCCATTTGCGCTCTCATACCGACGATCGCCCCTTCAAGTGCACCTACCCAGGATGTGACAAGGACTACCGAGAGGAGAAGCATCTTCGTCAGCATGTCAAGGGCTCCCACACTCAGGAGCGAGCTTACACCTGCACACACGAGGACTGCGGCAAGTCCTTTCTCACAGCAACCCGCCTCCGCCGCCACCAGGACGTCCATGCCGGCCAGGAGCGCTTCCGCTGCCGCGATTTCCCCCCGTGCAATCAGAGCTTTCGCAAACACAACACTCTCCAACGGCACATCCGTTCCGAGCACCTTGGCGCCCACGCCTATCCGTGCCCGGAGCCCGGCTGTGGCGCAGGTTTCGACTCCCAAGGTGCCCTACGTAACCACACCAGGCGCGAACACAGTGAACCTCAATTCTGGTGCGAGGAATGCGGCGGCGACGACGGTAGCAAAGCTGGGTTCACGACTCTTGCCCTCCTCCAAGCCCACATCCGCAAGGAGCACCTCAACTGCATCTTCTGTGATTTCAAGTGCACCGGCCAATGGGAACTCGAGCGGCACGTGGAGATGCGGCACTCCGGCATTCCCGTCGAGGCCCGCAAGACGATCGCCTGTACTTGGAAAGGCTGCGATAAGAAGTTTACCAAGAAGCACAACCTCACGGTCCACATCCGCACTGCCCATGAGGGATTCCGGGTCGTCTGTGGCGAGCTCGATGTTAGTAGCACCGCGGGCTTGGAAGGTTGGTCGAATGAGCGAGGTTGTGGCGCCGGTTTCATCAGCAAGATGAAGTTGGAAGAGCATATACGCCATGTTCACCTGGGCTTGAAACGACCACAGGTCAAGCCCGTCGAGGGTCTTCCCAACCATCTTCTCGACGACATTGCTGGCACGAACCGCAATATCCTTTGCACGATGGAGGGATGTAATGCGCGTTTCATCCGCCACCACGACCTCCAAGTTCACCTCGAGAACCACCCTCCCATAATTCCTCCTCAGGACCAGATTGAGGCTGCAATCCTGAGCTTGGCGAGTGACACTACGGAGGATGCGAACGCTGGGCCGTTTGACGGCGACCGTGAAATGCCCGAACTGCCTCTTTACGGTATTATCCCTGGCGTGACCGATTTCTCGGAGAACTTCACCAGCGGAGAGCAGAGCCCGGAGGATGATTTCTGGATTGGTGGCAGGACCAATTTCAACTCTCCGCAGCGGACGTGGGAAGAGGAGGAAGCTGCCATGCGCGCACTCATCGACGACGATTTTTCTCGCTATGTCGACCCGGCGCTGGGAAACATGGCATAAAAATACAGCCTATGATTTTGACGACGTATTGATACCCGGCTGAGCGCCACACCTAAAGTTGATGGATGGATGGGAGATCACACTAAAAGTTGTTTCTAAAGGAACGTATATGTTTTTGGACGAGTTGACGGGCGTTGTAGAGGGAAACGATGCATTTGATCGAGCGAAATTACGCTCGCGTTGTCCAATGATGATGCTTTGTCTAAGATGTCCTTCTCTCCCGACTCTTTACCGCTAATCAATCCAAATTAGTCAAACCTGGTGTCTGCGAACGCTTGATGGCGATCCAGCCATCACGTCAAACAGTTGAAACCTTCCACTAAACCCAATCCCTTGCGTTGGTATGATGTATGCCTTTGCCGTGCCGACCGTTTCCAAATATGACTCTGTAACTCCAATTCCCCAAAAATGCCTTAAGCAAATGCCTGTCGTGTTCTCAATGCATAGACGCGATGGCGCCGGTGATGCCTAACAAGGCCATGCCCGTGAATCCGAAAAATATGCAGAGATTGCGGTTGTGGTTCAAGCTGAGCGCCTCCACGAACAGCTGCAGACCGACGCTCACCATGATGCCGGCGGTAATAGCAAACATGCAAGCGTAAGCCATGGCGTTCGGTGTGAGGTGGGTGTGGTTGGCCAGCTTGAACCACAGCACGGCAATGCCTGCGCCAAGGGGTTGGCTGAGACCGCCCAGGACAGCAGCCCAGATCATGGCCTTGAGACGGCTTCCGAGCGCCATGTACAACGGCAGTGCCATGGCGAACCCTTCGGTGATGTTGTGGACGAATAGCGCCATGAAGACGTTGAAACCTAGTGAAGGGTTGGCGTGGTTCGTAGCGTAAGTGATGAAGCCCTCGGGAAATTTGTGAAGCGCGATGGCAATCGATGTTTGTAGTCCGAGGGATAAGAATGCGTTGGTAGGGACGTGATGGTGATGTTGGGCTTCTAGGTCTTCGTCTTCGTCATGGTCGCTGTGCGCATCGTAATCGTGATCATGGTTATGATGACTGTGACTATGGCTGTGGCTGTGGTCGTGTTCATGTACTTCGTGGTCCGCGTGATTCTGTGACGGCATAGGCTCGCGCGATGCCGCGCGACTAGTGCGCACTTGTCCGCTCATTGGCGAATGACATGAAGATCCGCCTTCTTCCAAATCCTCCAAGTCAGTGTGGCTGCGGGCGTACAACTGTCCCATACTTGTCCTCAGCATCGTTGGGTGTCTCGAAGAAACCGCCGAACGGTTACCAAGATGTTTGAAGCATTCCTGACCGCAAGGGTCAGTGTACCCGAAACAGGGCCCCTCCTCATCGCAATTGGTTTTGGTGTCCTTGACGAAAGACATGACCCGTTGTTGGACTTGGGCCATGGACGGTCGTCTTTCGACCGTAGCGCCGCGGCTCCGCGAAGTCCGCGCTGGGGTTGAATTCGTTGTGTTGATGCTTAGGTTGCCCTTGCTCGAAGCATGTCGCTTAGATCTGATAGTTCCACCATTTTCTTGCGTCTCGCCATTGAGCAGAGGCGTAGACTCGGTGGCATGCCCATTTTTGGCTATGCTTTCGACAAACGGCCGCCGTGACGATCGACGGCTTCCGGAATATAGAGAAGTTTTTCTACTTTGGCTGCGGGAGCGGGTGTCTGCTTCGTTGTGGTTGTGGTCGCAGTCGACCACGTGCGACGGCATATATTGGTGTAGCAGGCGCGAAATCACCTGGATGCCAAAGAAGCCTCCAATAAAGCAGCCCATCATAATGAAGCCAGCTATTTGGTCTTGGAAGCCGTCCTCCTTAAGGTACTGTTTCGCTGAAGGCAGCATGCTGTTTAATGCGGAATAAAGCTATAAAGCAGGACACTGGCATCAGTAATGGTTTTCGAGAGTAAATTGCATCGCCCAATGGAAAGAAGCCTCACCATAACGCCGAAGCTTAAGCTTAGAGAGCTGGCAAGAAAGACATTACTGTCTTGTATTTTGAAATTGCGCTGGCCAGGAAACCATTGTACGACGATATCAACGCAGATGATGGATGCGCCCACAACGCAGGCTGTCAATGACATCAGTCAGCAAAATTTCAACAACCAGTTCGCCGGCGCGGACGTGCCAGCTCTGGTCACTCACCAATACCGCTCACGATACACATGATCCAACCACGGGTATCGTTGTCAACGTCTGTTGTCTCCATGATGGGCAACGTGGGCTCAACGCCTCCGGTCGGTGCCTGCAGTAGTCGCGGTGCTCAACGCATGAAGGGGTTGAAGAGTTTCGAAATCTTTTTATCGGACTCGCGGATCGCTCACTTGAACCTCGAGTTCACTTCGAAGTCCCGCCGATATTCAACAACGAGTGTTGGTGTGGCTGCTTCGATCGCTATGCAGTAGAGCGGGTGACCTCTGACGTAGTACGGCGCAAAAAACCCAGACGGGTGGGATAGGTTGTTGGCTTGAAGGAGACGCAGGCTACCCGAACGTCGCAAGTGGATAACTACGGGGTGACTGTAGGTTTCGGGAAAGGCGTTATGATCTTCGTCGCGGGTAGATTGTGTAGATAGATAGGTAAAGAGATAGGGCAAGTTAGGATAGAGGTAGTAGAAAAATGGTGATGTGTGAGAAGGAAGTGTATTGTTTTGCTAGAAAGGGTAGTGATGTCGATGGCGCTTTGCGCAGACAGAGTGGGGGAATGCTGGGAGCACCTGCACCTTAAGCTTTCTAGCAGCGCAGCATGCTGCGCATTAGTGGATTTGGGGCACTGGGTTTGACGCCTTTTGCTGGAGCCTCTGCGTTGTTTCTGTGCGATGGTCGATATCGACCGGGGGTTGGGGCCTTGTTCATAACTGGTCGATGCCATCAGGGTTCTCAAAAATGCATCCCTCCAACAAGCCAAAGTCTCACGCCCCGACGAAGCCCATTTCCCATTCATTCTGTTGTGCATCTCTGCCTCGAGCCCCTGTCTGCTGTGTATTATCTAGCTACCACCCTGCCTGCAGCTTACTACTGCCTGACCTTCCTAGAGAACAATCCATCATTCTGCAGCGCATTTACAAATTTGTATAGCAGCTCTTTCACAGGCAGGTTAAAGCCCCAAATCCCAAAAAAGTTTTTTTGTTGTATAGGGCAGAGTCATCCTGGGTAAACAAAGTAACAAGAATGCACGTTGTCAGTCGGTTTGTTGGGATTCCCCTGCTGGCGAGTCAAGCTGCTGGTCGACAACACACACTCATGACCTTGGCTTGAGAACCCGGATGGCTGGCTAGGTAAGGTAGTCGTCAGGTATTCTTATACCCTGTGACTTCTTTAGATGTGCGCCAGCTCATTAATGCCGCCCGAAGCGCTTGCTAGGGAGATGCCAATGCATGTGAAAGGGCAGAGGTATGCCTTGCGATGAGAGGAGCAGGCTGCTCGTGCTGCATATTAGTGGCTGTTTTTTGCGACTGAGGTTGCGAGCAGAGCAAGGTCTCGCCCGGATCACAAATAGGAGGCTGGCTTTTTGGTTATCTCAAACCCGCTTCCAAGCCTCAGTGAAGGAGACACACCGAGGTCAGCCCCATTCTAGCCCCTCAGCCCTGCACCCTACTTCTAGAATCCTCCCGTCCCAATGCCCCGCCAGCTGTCCGGTAAATGCTCGGGGTAATGCAGCCGTTGACCCACATTAGCTACTCCGTGCGATTTTCCAGCTCCGAGCTTCACATTCCCATCCCGTGAAGAAGAAACTGAGACAACCCCCACGCCAAAACAACCACGTGCCATCCATCACCTCCAATTCCCGTGGTCTAAGCAACAGACATATACGCACGCCGGACGCCGGACGTCGGACGCCAGACGCTGGCGGCATTCCAGTCTTCTTTATTCTTTCCCCAATATTGTCTTCGAACCATCAAACGGGCAACTGTCGCGCGTCGCGAACAACTTAACCCGCTATGTCGAAGGCCACCTCTGTCGCTCTCATCGCCGCTCTAGGCGCGGGAGGCGGCGCCGCATTTACTGCAGCAATGTATTCCCTCCGTCCGAAGCAGCTCCCAACCACTGCTCCTCCTTCTACGAACCCATCCTCTATCACTCCCACTATCCCCGTTCCGAGCAACCAGGTCTTCGATACCAAGAACGGTGCCCCCTCGCCGTCCACGCCCCCACCAATCCCCGGCACAATTCCGGGTAGCATCGTCGACCCTTCCGGCCTCTTCGAATATGGCTTTCCCGGCCCCGTTGCCGACCTGGCCCACCGCGCCGGCCTCGTTTCGAGCTTCGACCGACGCACCCGCAACCCGCACTGGGTCGTCGAGCACATTACCCCGGCGTCTCTCGCCCAGAAAAGCGGCGACCGCAAGGGCAGTGCCTTCCTCGAGGACCCGTCTGTCCCAGAAAAGTTCCAGGCCAAGCTCAAGGACTACTTCCGCAGCGGCTACGACCGCGGTCACCAGGTCCCGGCCGCTGATTGCAAGTGGTCGCAAAGGGCCATGGACGACACCTTCTACCTCACAAACATGTGCCCGCAGGTCGGCGACGGCTTCAATCGGGACTACTGGGCGCACTTTGAGGATTTCTGCCGCCGCCTGACGACGCGTTACCCCTCCGTGAGGATCATCACCGGACCGCTATACCTCCCGAAGCGCGATCCTGTCGACGGCAAGTGGTACACCAAGTACGAGGTCATCGGCAACCCGCCCAACGTCGCCGTGCCGACGCACTTTTACAAGGTTATTTTCGCAGAGGACGGCAAGGCTGGGGGCAACGTCGCCATCGGCGCGTTCGTGATGCCCAACGCCCCGATCCCGAACGAGAAGCCACTGGCCGACTTCGAGATGCCTTTGGAGGCCGTTGAGCGCGCTGCTGGGCTGGAGTTCGCGTCTAAGCTTGCGCCACAGCGTCGCAAAAGGCTTTGCACTGAGGCCTCGTGCGCCATCATCGTGAAGGATTACGCCGATAGACAGAAGGCTTTCGGCCCCAAGAAATGAGCGCAACTTGGCGTTCTAGAATATGAGACATTTGCAGCATGAGAGAAGCGAGACTGCAACGCAGCATAGACATTTGAAGTCATTTGCGAAGCTTTAATTGCTGGGAAAGAAGACCCTTGATTGGAGATGGTTCCATTCTTTCGTGTTTGGACTAGTAATTCTACGTTTTAACGAGGCAACCGAATTGGCTGGCAGCATTAGACTTGCATCGGAAGAGAATTTCATGGCGCAAGCACACGGCGGGGGATCTCTTACGGCCAAGACATTTTTGTACATTACATAGCCACATAGCTGATCAGGCGTCATACAAATGAAGAATCGACGTTCGTGTCTACGAACACACAAGCGCTTCTCGTGGTAGCTGCCAACACCTCCACAGTTATTTCTACGCTTCATGCGGTGGGTCACCGTTGATGTGTGCAAACGAGTGATGAACGTAAGAGGAACATTAGTAATTTCGGGCATAGATGTGTGATTCAACTTTTGTCATGACACTCGGGTATCGACACTGCCCTCTCCTCTCCCTCTCAGCATTTCCCCGTCCTCAGTCATACGCGCGCCCTATACCCACCTAGCACTTCAACGTATCCTGGTGTAATTGCCTCGCCTCTGTTCGGCCTTAAGACTTTCCTCCTGGCTAGGAAGAGGGGCTCTTCTCCCTCCACGATCGAGATTGTTGCCGTTTTGGTCATGACCGGGTAGAGGCATCGGTATAGGTGGGAATCCCGGTGGAGGCACAAAGTTGGGCGGCGGAACCATTCCGGGAGGGAAGCCGCCGGGAGGCGGCGGAGGAAGAGTGCCTCCGGCCTTCTGAATCATCTCGGCAATCTTGGCAAGATCGGCGGGATTGCTCGGGTCGATGCCGCCGGGCAAAGGAAGAGGAGGCGGAGGCGCCCCATTCAGGCCCGGCAGGCCAGGCAAGCCGAAGGGAAGTGGTGGTGGAGGTGCGCCACTGTTTGTGCCCACGCCTGGAATCATGGGCGGTGGCGGAACTCCGGAGCCGTTCTGCGGCATGGATAGACCTGGCAGCCCCGGGAGACCAGGCAGACCAGGGAATCCGGGTACTGAAGTCTGCTTGAGCGGCATCTTTTGGTCGACAAGACCGTCCATCTCGTCTTCCATCTCCTGCTCCTCCTCTTCCTGCCTCTGGCGGCGGCCTCCACGGCGATCCCACGTTCCTTGGGCTTCGGCCGCTGCCTCCCCGATATGATACCTGTCTTGGAATACGTCGGAGTCGCCTGGTCTCTTCCTGGACCAAAATCTTGTTATGCGGTCATTGGAACCAGACGCCAGGATATGACCCAGAGGGTGCCAGTCCAAAGACCAGATTGCGAAATCGTGTGCGTAAGGGATCTTGTGGGCTGGATAAATAGTCTGCGCGCTCGTCGTAGCCGGATCGGCACTGTCGTATGGCGCGATGGCAGCATGGCCAACTGGAGCATTCGGCTCGTCCAAGATGTAGTGGTTGAGAGAGCCGTCGTGGCCACCAGTAGTGAGAAAATTTGAATGAACGGGATGCCAGGCAATGGTCGAAATGTCCTTCTCATGGCCTTTCAGGAGACAGATATCCCGCATCATTCGCAGATCAAAAACGCGGGCTGTTTGGTCTCTTGCTGACGTTGCTAGACAGTCTCCCTGGACTCTCTCGAACAGCGTTTTTGTGATGGTGTTTTTGTGACCGTGCAATGTCGTCAAGCAGCGCCCGGTTCTCGGGTCCCAAAGCTTCACAACATGGTCCTTGGAACCTGACACCAACAGGCCCTTGGTGGGATGCCAATCGCAACTCTTGGCATCCCAGCCGTGTCCCTTCAAGATGGCTTCCTCCACTCCTCCGGCGAAGTCGAAGATCTTCAGCGTAGAGTCGTCGCAGGCCGTGACGAACTTGGAATCGTTTGGACTGAACGCAAGATCTCGAATCGGGTCATTGTGCGCGGCAATACTTTGAAGGTTGTTGAAGTTGGGCTGCCAGTATTTGACGCTTCCGTCGTGGTCAGCAGAGATGAGCCAGTCATCATTGTGAGAGTACGCTAGTGCTCTGATTGCAGAATCGTGAGCCTGCATGATCGTTTCGAAGTTGAATCCAGTGCCGTTCCATAATGTAAACTCGCCGCTGCTGCTAGCAGTCAACAGGCGGCGGCCTTCGGGGGTCCACCGAACGACATTGATAGGATGCTTGATCTTATTGAGTGATGAATGGAGATGTTTCACTGGTATCGTGTCTCCAGGATCTGTCCTTCTCGCGGCTGGCGGTGTGAACTAGGATGATTTCAGCAGGCTGAGTTCACGAGAGTTGGTGCTGACTTACGTCGACGATGAAGCTTGCACTCGGTCGCTCAGCCTCTCCGGTATATACGTCACCATCGACCGGCGCGCGATGGCGCATCCAGTGCGCAACAGTTGAGCCATAGTCAGTGACAGGACCTGGTAGTCATGTGTCAGCTATTTAATTGTTCCAGCATCTGGTCCATGTCCAATGTTTCCTATTCAGCTCGCTAATCATGTGCACTGGGACATCGTCTGCTCAGATCAGACGCACTCTTCCCGCGGAAACAGTTGGAAAACTTTTGGGGTTTGATTTACGGTGACAACTCACGTCGTCCTCGGGCTCTCACAAAGCCTCCGTCTTGACCTTCCCCGGCTGGTCCTCGCCTTTCGTGATGATCCCCTCGAGGATCGTAAGCCATCTTTAGACTCTCATCCAATGAATCAGTTCAGTCGAGAACAAGCAGTGGCTGAATAAAAGTAGGTCTATTGGTCAGGTGCCGGTTCCTAAGATAAGTACTTCTGTTGCAAAACCATCTGTGTTGATGAAGGACCTTGTTTCTCACAGCCTAAGCCGTGAGACAGTCGCCAGCCAATGAAAATGAATGCAGCGCGTGCACGAGCCAGGTCTTCCCCATATGTAGGTCACATGACCTACAAGCTGACAGCTCGAAGGCACGCTCTTAGCGTGCGTTACCTTAGCAGGTGGCTTATCGACGCTGCTGCTCTGCTTAGGTATCCGAGCCATTGTCGAGTCTGAATCTGGGCTACCTACCTGAGTTGGCTGCCCAGGAGCTTTGCCATGCGATTTCCAATTCACTACACCGAAGTGTGAGGTGATGATGAGGTACAATTAATGACCCCTCGTCTGTTCTACCTTAGCTCTGAGGAAGCGCGATCCCCTTCAACTTGGCATGTGATTATAGTTCAGCCACACGGCTCCTTCCTGAATTTCTCTCTTCCACGCCTCACGGAGCCCCGTGTCCCACCCACCACTCAGGACTCCTGCCGGGGATCGCCGTTACTATCCGTTGAGCCGTAGCACCCCTGACTTGCAAGCATGCGCTTTGTACGCAGTACCTGTAAGGTAGGTAGGCCCTTTTGTCTGCCCAGAGCTGCAATCCAGACCAGACAGGTTCGACGACCCTGACATTCTCAAGGTTCCCCCTTCCAATTTTCCAATCCCCGGGGACCGTGCCATCGTCCAGTTCGCCCGAAGCTCCTCACCTTGCAATTTGTTTATTGTCTTACTTTTTTTTCTTGTCCCTAAGCTGCTGCATCTTCCGCCGATCAACGTCGAAGATAGCTGTTCTGCACGCCGCCTGCATTCTTGTCGTCAGCGCGCCTCGTCTTTCATCATTCCTCCACGTCGAACGAATCTCCACGCTTGAAGGCCTGATGGCGTCGGCCTAGCTTCCTCCTCCTGTTTCTCCCTCCCCTGCCCAGTGCCTTGACGTACCCCTTCCCTTCCTTAGCCTCCGCTCTCCTCAAATTGCCCCTCATCCACCACCAGACTAGATGCCAATGCGCTCGCCATCCAGATAGCTTCTTTCTCAGCCTAGGGAGCTCAGATCGAATCGAGGGCGCCAGGCGTCTTCCCTTGGAAACACCGGCCACGAAGTCAATTCGTATCTTTCTTCTTGCCCAGACCGAGCTTGGTTAGGCGTCTAGCATACCTTTCTAGTACTGCACCTTGCCTTAGACTCCGATATCTTATCGTGCTTGCCACTCACTCCCTGCGTTACCTACATACCTAGCTTTCCTTACCATTGAGTCTCCTCAACCTCTTAAACTTTCACACATCTTTCCCCCCTCGTCATCTATTGCGGCACATTTCCACTGCTTTCCACGTCTGAACGAAGTCTCGTTGGGTCTCAATTGCTCTCACATAACGAATCGCCCGGCATGCACACGGCCACGGTGACGAGCGTCGAGAGCTCAACCATGACTACATCCCTTCGTGCACGCAATGGCACCGCCGAGCCGAAATCCGCCGAGTATCCCACGCCCACGTCCGCTTCCGATAACCAACGCACGACCGAGGAACTGAGGAGGGCGGTCCAACGTAAATACAGACACGTTGCTGCGGTTCATAAGAGCTCGCGCCCATCTACCCTCAGCCACGACTCCAACGCTGCACCCAGCTTTTTGGGCTTCAGGAACTTAATGGTAATCGTGTTGAGTAAGTCGATTGGAGCCGTGACTATTTCGTGGCTTTGGCTGACCATGTGTAGTTGTCGGTAATCTTCGTCTGATGATCGAGAACATCCAAAAAGTAGACCACCCCACGGCATCCCAGTAGGATGTAACTGACATACTGTAGTATGGAGTCTTGATCTGTGTTGGGTGCCACGACTTCCGTCGGCAAGATGTTATTCTTGGTCTGGGGTTGTATGCCCTCATCCCATGCCACCTCTTCGCCGCCTACCTGATCGAACTCGCCGCTGCTCAACAGGCTAGAGGCTTGCGAGCCAAGTCAAAAGACGGTGCTGCTAGCCCCACACCTGACCAAAGAACCCAATTCAACTCCACATGGAAGGTCATTGCCTGGATTCACGCCGTCAACATCACCCTCGCCTTGGCCATCACGACATACATGGTATACTTCCATATCCACCATCCCTTGATCGGCACCCTGACCGAGCTCCACGCTATCATCGTTTGGCTGAAGACGGCGTCTTATGCTTTTACGAATCGAGACTTGCGCCACGCCTACCTGCATCCCGTTAAGGGCGAGCTTGCTGCCATGCCCGAGATATACGCCAAGTGTCCTTATCCCAACAACATCACGATGGGCAATTTGGCCTACTTCTGGTGGGCCCCGACCTTGGTTTACCAACCCGCATACCCGAGGACAGACAAGATCAGATGGTTGTTTGTCGGCAAGCGCATGGCGGAGGTATTCGGCTTGGGCGTCTTCATCTGGTTCGCCAGTGCCCAGTATGCCGCCCCTGTATTGATCAACTCGCTTGACAAGATTGCTTCGTTGGACGTCCCGAAGATACTGGAGCGCTTGATGAAGCTCTCTACCATCTCTCTGGTCATTTGGCTGGCCGGATTCTTTGCCCTATTCCAGTCCTTCCTCAACGCCCTCGCCGAAGTCACCCGCTTCGGAGACCGCTGCTTCTATGAAGACTGGTGGAACAGCGAAAGTCTTGGTGCCTACTGGCGTCTGTGGAATAAGCCCGTTTACCAGTACTTCAAGCGTCACGTCTACTCTCCTTTGATCGGCCGCGGTTGGAGCCCAAGAGCTGCCCAGCTTGCGGTTTTCTTCGCTTCGGCGGTGCTCCACGAGGTTCTTGTTGGTGTACCGACTCACAACATCATTGGTGAGTCGAGATGCAATCCGCGCAATTCGAATTGTATACTGACTGCATTAGGGGTTGCGTTTGCTGGCATGTTCTTCCAATTACCTTTGATTGCCATCACTGCCCCTCTTGAGAAAATGCAGTCTCCCACGGGCAAGATGATTGGCAATTGCATCTTCTGGGTTTCTTTCACCATTCTCGGACAACCGTTTGCCGCATTGATGTACTTCTACGCTTGGCAGGCTAAGTACGGCAGCGTAAGTAGACAGATGGCGTGGTCCAGGAGTGCTTGAGCCCTACGAATGTGGGCGCTTTCACTTGTCGTTTCTTATGTTCCTACGCAGTCTACAGATAGAATAACACTGCCGTTGCTTGAAGCTTTTCCAGGATTTACACTACGCGTCTCATCGAGTGCAGAGCTCCTGATTGGATTATCCGCAAAACGGTATAATGGTTCCCACCCTCTTCCGGTACTGGACGTAGTCATCGCCAAAGAACCGAATGAGCAGCTCCTCCTCGTGCTGTATCCTTTTGAAAAAGAAGAACCAAAGCACACCTGCATACCCAAAGAAAGAGACAACGTTACCCATGACCAACTGCGTCCCAATGGCCCACCAGAAGAACCCAAAGTACGAGGGATGCCTGAACCATCCGTAGATCCCACTCGTGACAAGCATATGAGACTTGGCTTTGTAGTGCTGGACGGTGTGGTTGAAGCTCTCGCCGGCGGTGATCATGGCCATCGACCGCACTGTCTGCCCCACGACGACCAAAGCCAAGCCGGCGGCCATGAGCAGCGGCTTCAGGCCGAACGGCGCCCAGACGGAGTGTTTGAAGACCACGTTCGTGAGCAGGCATTCTGCAAAAGCGGTGGCGTGGGCGATGGCATATGCCGGCCAATTCGCCGTCAACAGAAATGCGTAAACGGTGGCTTGGGGCGTGTTGTACGCCGCCGTGGTCCAGAACTCGAGGAAGTGGAAGAGCGAGAGGGCCGAGAGGAAGAATGGGAGGCGCCAGAGAGGCGACGTCGTGGTCAGTTGTATGTATGTGGTCGAGAGCAGGCCGGTAAGGAAAGCCGCCCCGAGGAGAAAGGCGCGGAGAGCGATGCCTGCCAGGGATTTACGTTGGTGGGGATAGTACTCTTTCTCCGGGATTGAGGCGGACGGACGGGCGTCGCTTAGGGGGAAGTTAGCCTGTGTACGGGCGATGGAAGAATTGGCTGTAGAGAGGGGCTGTGGTAGTGGCTGGATAGGTAGCTACTGGGATCCTGATAGAGGGAATTCACGGGCCTGCGGGAGTACATCGTGATGGCGGGGTTATGGTGTTGAGGGGTTGAGATGGGTGAGAAGATCTCACATAGGAATCCAGGGGAAGAATAGGAGAGAAGGGTCTGGGGGCGGAAAAATCACGGCTTAATCCGGGCGAATGGTGGGAGGCACGGGGCTTGACTTACACCCGTCGGAAGCTCGACATTATGTGAACTGGCCGGATGCCCAGTGTGTTGGTTTTCTGATCCGATGTCTGGCGAGTCTGTGATGGTAGGCCGGCACCTTCAAGTCGAAAGACGGAACTAGAGGTGGCCGCGGGACGCGGAGAGACACAAATGCCGCAAAAGAGGCAAGGGGCCTAACAGGGACGGTGGCAGTGGCGGGCGGCTCTAGCTCCTGGTCGAAGTCACTCCTATGCATGAAGAGCAGGACAAGCTAGGCAAGCAAGTTCTTGTTTAGGTCCAGTAAAAGAAAGGCAGGGAACAGTGGGAACTCTGCTCAGTCTTGGGTCATGGCGTCTGCAGAATCTGAAGAACGTCGGAGTGAGTAATCGCTGCGCGTTCAAGTTGGCCCCTGCTTTTTGCCCCTCTCTCTCTCTCGCTTTCGATGTGATGCTCGGTTTTGACGTAAAGTCGCTCCAAATTGAAAAGCAGTGGACTGTGGATAGGAAGGGGGGGAAAGAGACGTCAGAGCTGTGGAGTTGAAGATCCATCTTTGAGAGGATCCTCTTCAGCCTGGGCAGGCGCCGCGAATCCCAGTTGCCCGCACTCGACGCTCGGTTACTTCACCATTACATAACCACCCCACTATCTGCGCGAGCTTTTACTGTCCCTATCCTGCACCAAACAACACTTTGGCAGCTGCTACGCAATGTTTTAGGGATGATGGTGGTGGTGCACTGCGAGTGAACTGCCCGTTTGGACAGTAGAGGGCGGATGGGACAGATAAGGTCAAGCGTAAGCGCGGGCCGAGGGTCAGGGGCAGATGACGCAAGTGCGTGGACCTCCTCCCACTCCGCCAGCAGCGGTCTTCGATGCGGACTCGCGCTTTGGGACCAGAGGTGCTTACGACGAGCAGGCGGGTAGGTAAGGTAGCTAGCTACCTACCTTACCCAAAGTGTTCCCGTCCTTTTCCTGAGGCCCTGCTTCTCGGGCGCACCGACTCGCTCCTCTTCACCCTCTGCGAACCATGGTCACTTGATTTGAGGGAATACTTTTGTTAGTGCACTTTTTAAACAGAAATAAACTACAGGAAGTTCGAAACGGTCTCGGCACTTTTCTCCCGAGATCTGCCAAATCGTTGGCGGGTTGGGTAAAGAGGAAAAAAGAGGGTTTTCTAATCTGTACTCGGGTTCTGCAAGTTTGTCATTGGTTTGATCTTATTTTTGTTTGGTCCGACTCTGGGCGGTTACAAAAAGTCTTGGACGGTCTTACTTCCTTCGTTCGCGGGGCCTGTCGTCCTTCTATCGCTCCATCTCGCTGCACCTCGCTCTCGTCGTAGACCGCCCTCTTACGCATGTGGGGGGAAGTTCCGACTCGCATACGTATACACCGACAAACCTTCAACTTCCCTCTTCGAAAAACCGCACACATGCACAAAAAAGCCATGGATATCCGCACTGTCGACAGGGAAGAGAACCGGCGGCGGATGAGGAACGGCGAGCTCTACTGGGCCTTTACCCCAGACCTGATTGCGGATCGGAAAAGATGCCAGGCGGCATGCGCTAGGTTCAACACCGCTGGCGACGTGAGCCGCCGCACGCTTATCGGCATGTGGAAAGAGTGAGTGCCATCTTCAGTTATTTTATTCTTTCCTGGGCGTGTGAAAGTCCCTTGACGCCAATCTCGGCATCCTACTTTCTGCTCTGAGAGGGTAATCTGACTCCGGAGCAGCCTAAACGGGGACACGATCCCTCTTCCTCCACCAAAGACCCGCCGTGACGAGGATGACCACCTTCTAGAAGACTGGCCATGGATCGATGCTCCGATCAAAATGGACTATGGCTATAACGTAAAGTACGTGACCCGACTCTCTGACCGCCCACTTCCCTACATCTAAACCCATCTTGTAGACTCGGCGAGAACGTGTACGTCAATTCTAATAGCACATGGATCGACACCTGCATGATTACGGTCGGTTCACGCACTCTGATCGGGCCCAACTGCTCATTCTACAGCGGCACGCATCCGTTAGATCATATCCTGCGGAACGGCACCCGCGGGCCGGAAAGCGGGAAGCCCATCACCATTGGCGATGACTGCTGGATTGGTGGTAACGTCATCGTGTTGGCCGGGGTAACTATCGGAAAGGGCGTGACTGTCGGCGCCGGGAGCGTTGTGACGAAGGACGTGCCCCCTCACGTCGTCGTGGTTGGGAACCCAGCGCGGGTCATCAAAGAGATCACGCCGTCGGAGCCGAGGAATGGAGTAGCGAATGGTTCATCGGCAACCATCAACTATAGCGCTACTGTGTAATCTTAATGCATTTGTTGCTTCTCTTTCGTGTTTCTGCTTCGCGTATGGTCGGTCAAAGACCACCTTGTATGGAGAAGGACGAGATGATGAGGACCAGGACGTTGATGACACCCCAGAGGAGGGGAACCCATGTTGACATCGAAAAATAACCGGCGTTGTAGACGGCAGCAAGACTGTGCGCATTTCAAATCAGCCTCGTTAGCTTCGGTCACCAGAGAGCAGTTACTCACATCAACCCGACGACACTGCCAGCAAAAAGTGCCTGCACGCCCGCCACGAAGGCATACAGCAAGGGAACAGCCCAGAGATACGTCAATGACCCCCGCTTATTGGCATGCATCGCGATCGCCATAACGACAGCCCCCATGTGCACGGCGGCGTAGATAATAAAAGTCCATATCACCGTGAACCGCCAAATGTCGTGGATGTAGAACAGACTCCAGCGGTGGTCGTCCGTAAGGTCCCGCAGCTGCCAGTTGATGCTCGGGAAGGACGGGACTTTGTAGTTCTGTGGCGGGTAGTTCTTCGCGCGTGCAGACATTCTCGCGGGCGTCGACTGCAGTCGACTCTAGCTTCGAGAAGTGAGGTCCGTCCAGGAAGTCGGCGGGTTGGGCTGCAGGTTGGTGAGCTTTTGAAGGAGGCGCAGCAGCTGTCGCGGATCGTCTTTGCTGGGGGTCGGTGGGCGATCACAGGTGGTGTTGCAGGGATGCCGCAGGTTAGAGGGAAAGATTAAGGTGTGGCTCTAGGGGCGGTTCCGGTGCCTCGGTAAAAACGTCCACCCTGATTCCGACGTCCTGCAATCGGCATTGGCGTTGTTGGTCACTGCAACACAACACAACGCCTTCTCTGCGCGGCGCTCTCTCCACGATATCTTGCATAACACGCTTCGTCCAGTCTTTCTCTGTCGCGATGCCAGCCGATCGACTCCTCAACGCAGTCCTGCAACTGTATCAGAACGTACACGATGACCGCAAGACCGACCAAATAGTCGGCTCCACGACGAACCTGTTGACATCCCTCTCGAACCCTCTGAACCTCGGTGTTCTCACGTCGCAACTCCTGATTGCCCCAGCGATATGGCACCGCCGCGACGGGCTACGGACGAGCCTGCGCATCATCAGCATATTCAACAGCGCCGCGATTCGAGTGCGACAGAACGAGATTGATAATGCGAAGAATGTCCACGGTCCTCCCCAGGGCGGTGGCCTCGGTTGCGACTCTTGGGTGAGAGCTGTCGCCAAGGGCGCTGATGAACGTTCCAATCGATGGCAGCATTTATTGGTCCTGACGGGCATATTGATGGGCATGGAGGCGAATGATAAGCAGTCACTTTCACGAGGTCTGCGGAATACTCTGGAAGAAGCTGTCGTTACGGCCGCGAATCTTGCGTTGGAGCGTCAGGATGGGTCGTTTGCTTCAGCGTCGATCGTTCTCGCACTCAATTACGTTTTCCCGTATCTCTCCGAATTCCACCAAAGCGCAATTAACTGTGATGCGCTTCTCCCGATTGTGGTCCTGGCCATTACGGGGGAGGACGGCTTCCAGGACGGTCGGTTCCTTGACGACATCCGGAAGGATGTCAAGCAGCATGGTCAGATGGTCGACTGGCCGCCCAAATCTCAATCATTTGGCATGCTGCAGACCATGGATACCAAGCCTCTGATGGGCGGTATGGGTCCGCTATCAAGGTTGGCGGCCTTTGCTGTTGCGAATGCGGCCGACGCGGCTGTCGTGCTCGAAGCTCAGGACTCTCTGATGGAGTTCACTCAGAAAGTATTCCATCACTGGCAGCACAACCCATTATCAACAATCGATTCCGCCGAAGAGACTGCTCGGCTTGGTCAGGATACGCTCGAGGGTACGTGGCCGGTCTTGCATCTTGTGTTGAAGAAGACAATGTACGCGACGGTCACCGTTATGCAAGCCATAGTTGGTCGAAGTCTGCTTGATCCTCGGATGAGAAACGATGCGATGGCTCCCCAAGTCGCGACGAAATCTCTGCTTACTTTGCGTAACTTGTTCTTCATTTCCTCGAGGCAAGGGGCCAGCGCGTTCCAGGCCTACCAGTTCACATATTTAACGGCTCTCGACATCCTGGCCCGTTTCGCGGACGCTTGCGTAGCGTTCTTGACGGAAACTAAGCCCTCTCACGCCGGAGTAGTACCTCCCAACTTCTTAGATCGTACTCTTGACCTTTTCTACCTGAACGTGGCAGAGCATCTTCCTCTCAATATGCCCACCGAAGCATGCGACGCACTCATCGTTAGACCGGCGACTGCGTACCTCACTCACACCGGGGTGCTGACTTCGACAATGATCGAGCTGTTCGAAGCCGCTCACAGCGCCACTCTCTCCGTCCTATCCTGCCCGCACACCAGCTCTTTGACCGTAGGCCTCGTCCCCTTCTACGTCGATGCTTTGTTCGCATCTTTTCCGCTGCAAATATCAACCCGACAATTCCGGCTCGCCTTCAAGACGGTCATGCAGATCGTCTCTCCTCCTTTCCCAATTTCTCTAACAGAGCCACAACTGTCCGAGACTCTTCTCGAGATGGTCCGCTTCAAGGCCATGGGAGCAAGCACGACCCCCTTGCCCCTAACGCAAGACATCATATCTCAGGTCGAGAAGGGACTGGCCCCTTCAGAGCCGCTATCAGAACAGAGCTCGCTCGCGCTGACGCTAATTGACTCGCTGCCTTTCCTGCCCCAACCGCTCGTCGAGGAATGGTTGACGCTGACGGCGCACACGATGAACGAGATCGCAGACCCGATCATGCGCCAGCCCGTCAAGGATCGCTTCTGGGAGGTTCTCGTTAGCGGCGAGATGGATGTCGAGAGGGCGACGATTGGTGTCGCATGGTGGACTACCAAGGGCGGACGGGAGTTGGTTTTGGGGGAGCAACAGGTTGTGGTTATGAGTGGTGCGATTATGGATGAGGGGAGGTCGAGTCGACTTTGAAGTAGAGAGGAGAGATGTTGCGGTGGGAATAGTGATCAATGACAAGCGTTTTCGGTCTCTTGGAGGAAATTCAACAGTCAGAGGCAATAATCTTTCGGCGGGGAAAAATATTCATCGTTGCCGCCGTTCCCCCTTCCATCATTTACTTTTGCCCGTGAACTGGAGAACCGTAACTTTAGACCAAGAATGTGGACGTTCTTTTCTAGTATGGAGTAGCTGAAAAGTAGCAAATTTTGGTAGGTATTGGCGACAGAGAAGAAGACAACCGGCGTAAAACAGCAAAGCAGTGCCCGGTCTCAATATGGTTCCAAAGGCCTCTCGAAAGTGGAGTCGTCACAAAAGATAATCAAAGTATATCAGAGATGATGCCTCTTCCCGCAGCTTCTTACGGTTAGTACTTAGTGACAAAAATATTCCAAGTCAGCTCTCTCCCTTCAACTTGACCTGATCTCGAGCTGGTCTTGGCAATGTGACTGCACTTCAATATTGGAAATATTCCTCTTCAAACGCCTTTGTATGATTTCGTCGGTCACCAGGGCTCGTGAGAGAAACTTCGTGGAAGACAGCTTCTAACGTCATTTCACCCGAAGATTCAGTACAGGATAATGAGAACGCCCTTTTGAAAGCTTGACTATTTATGTTACTAGGTGGCATGCGGTTGGTCCTTTTCTATTCGTTACCAGCCTCTCAAAGCTGAACCTCTCCAAAGACACCTCCGCTTGCCAGACAAGTCCCATCCTATGTTCCACCTTCCGTACCTCAAAATTGGGTTCCATCCCCAAGTATACCACGGCCCTGATCATTGCTGCCGAGTGATGCTCTTCTGAAGAATGTTATTATTTGTCAAGGTTTCCGTCAGGGTCAGAGAAATACAACTTACAAGACGGTCAGAACCGGTCCAGGGACGAAACACGGCCCGAAATCTTGAGCATGAGTGCATTGCGAGTAAACAATTTGAAGACTTGGGTTGGATTTTGGCGCTCGTGCTTGGGTGTCCGGCATTTGTCTCACAGGAAGGATCTGTAGCGGCCTTGAGGCCCGGCGGCTCTGCGTCTGGTGAAGGGGGTTCTGTATCCCATGTTGCGGTAGAAGTTGGCTCCCATGACCTCTCGCATCCATCGCTCTGTCTCCCATCTGAACAACTCTAAGAGAAGAACGCCAGCATTCGTATCTGCAGGTGTAGTAGGAGCGACCTGTGGACCGTCACGGCGGATTCTGGTCTGCATCTCATGAAAAGTTGTTCGGCTGTGATAGGTAGTTATTGGAGGTTTAGCTGGTTGTTGTCATGAAATTAATAGTTTTACTCGAGTAACTCTGCAGTGTTGACAGCGAAGAGCTGAGGTCGAACTGTGAAAAAGTGATGTGACCGAGAGGTCTCGATTAGTGGAATCCAGAAGAGCGTAGCGGAGAGTCGTTCCTTCTGTTATCTTAGGTCTCATGAGGTAATAGATTTATGGTTCAAAGCCAAGTGGAAGGAGCAATAGGGCTTTGATTGTTGTCGGCTTTTTAAGAAGCTCTCTGGAGGAAAGAAGGCGGGATAACTCTGACTATCTTACGAACACTTCATCTTTACAACTGGTCGGACACAACAGCCTGCTTCGGTTGTTGCTAGAAAAGAATAGCTATGATTTAGCCACTTCTCCCAACATGTGTACTGGAAGCCCTATCTCATCTTGTCATTATTGATCAATAAAAAATCTCGAAGCTGTGATCGCATGCACCAGTCTTGAACCATCAATAGGTATCTAAGGGTATTGCTAGGTGGGGCTCAGTAGAGAAACTGCACTGGATCGAGAGGTAGGATAAATAGGAATAAGCCTAACGACAATGACTGGACAACCGGAGTTTTTGGGAGGCGGTTAATCAGTATTATGCAATATAAATGATGGGAATCAGGGTGTGGAGTTGAGTAGATGAAGTGATCCGAGGGAACTGCGGCTTATCAGCAGGCCAGGAATCGAAAAAATGCTCCGAAAAAGGGTCGTCGATGATGTTTCCCTGAGCTTGAGGCAAGTTGGACCAAGCAAAAATTCTGACGTCTTAACGGCAGTCATGTTGATAGTTGTCTTTATCTCACGGTGTGCTAGTGGAGGAAGCCGTTGGACAATAATGACAAAAGACATGGTACCTTTGGGATTTGATATGTACGTAGTTGTGATTTTCCCCATACAGTCGCAAGGAAAGTAAGTGGTGAGAGGGCAGTTGCAGAAGGCAAGCGTTTCATTCCTCGCACATAGCATGCCTTCCATGAAACAGTCTGAACACTAAGGCACATAACGAATTCACGAAATTAGCAACGACCATGATACACAGCCCCTCAAACAGAACCTAGAAATTCAGTTGAGGTGAATGCTACTCGCCTATGTCTTTTTCTGTAAGAGAGAGAGAGAGAGAGAGAGAGAGAGATAGAGAGGGAGAGGGAGAGAGAGCAAGACAGTTGTAGATCCGGACACACACACGTCTTCAGGCAATCCATGGTTGACAACCCCCTCCTCCCTCTCTAAGCCTCCGCCAATGTAAATGGCATGGCGTTCAACATTTACAGGCTGTAAATCATTCTGATGTCTCCACGGGCCTTCACGGCGCTTGGTACATGAGTGTGGTCCTGCAGATGGGGACGACTCCGGATATCGCAGCGGTTTCCGGCGGTCGGTCCTCAGATTTCTACTTACTTTGCCACCACAAAGGAACTCAAAACGATGGCAGTATATCAAACATGTCATCAGTCTAAAAAGTTGAATATTATTCTGTAAAGTTGGGTCTCAGACTGGTGTGCTTGAGTCGGCTAAAACTTTTTGAAAGACACACTCCTAGCACTCTGAGGCTTGACTGAATTAACTTTAATAAGTTTAGTTGCTCTGCTAGGAAATCCTATTATATATTTGTTTTGGCCCGCCTGGACTAGTAGTTAATTCTAGAGAAAGAATAGAGAAAGTCAAACTGTGTTCCTTGCCCTATGTATCTCCAAAAAGAAATGTGCAAACGCGAGTTTTCTGATGTTCCGATACCGGGAGTCGAACCCGGGACTCTCCGGAATGCTGTTGAAAGCGGAGTATGCTAACCGTTACACCATATCGGAGATGTCAAACGAGACTCTTTGTAGATCTATGAAGTGTTACCCCCAGCGTGGCAGTCTCTTACGTCAATCTATGATGTGGTTCTTTGAACTACCTTGGTCCAATTAGACGGTATACATCATCAGCTTCACTAGGGCAGGCTGTGTAGAGAGAAGGAGAGCATACTTGGGACTAAGCCTAAGAATTACCTAGAATCACAAAAATGTCTTAGCAACAGCAGCTCTTGCAATGAACGAAGTTTAATTATACTTATAAAAATATATTATTAGGCTGGCTGTCCACCGTCTCTGCCTTTTTTTCTCTCCCACGCGGGGGCACAGGTTCGGAGGGACCTAAGGTGGCTTCCCAGCTGGCGGCGCCTGGCCCTGCAAAGCCTAACCAAGCACAGTTTCTGTGACAGTGTTTTTCGAAGGC
The DNA here is from genome assembly GCA_026260285.1 of Colletotrichum sansevieriae. Lineage (NCBI taxonomy): Eukaryota > Fungi > Ascomycota > Sordariomycetes > Glomerellales > Glomerellaceae > Colletotrichum > Colletotrichum sansevieriae. Next base: position 78,117 of record JAOQIF010000357.1, read on the forward strand.
GCAGAACCCGAAAGCACTATGGATACTCCAGGTCAATTAAATCAAGAGACTCTGTCAACTATTTGGGAATCCAACATGAAAAAGCTCAACACGCCCACCCTTACTCTCGTTGTTGCGAATTGAATTTCTATTTTCCTTCCAATTACCTTCGGTACTTGTTCCGCGTCATCGGGATTGTCTCTCGTTACATTCTCATCCGGCCGCTGACATGGTTTCACATCAAGAGGTTCGGACTCGGCGGCATCGTAAGCTTGGCAGGAACCGGACTCTTCCCGAGCACTTTCTTGAGGCATGAAGCCAAGCATCGTGGCCGGGCCAAAGGTGTCAATGGAATGTTTTAGGTCTGATTGCTCCAGCTCACGTCGTCCTGGGACTCTCCACAGCCTGCTGAAGATCGGGCCAATTGCTCTGCGATCCGAGGCCCTTCGTGAGTCACGGGGAACCAGGCATCACCTGACAGCTACGTAAACGCAGTGCAGTTGTCACGTCGCCTTCGTAGGACTTTTAGAGCAGCGCCAGTTGCTGACATGGCGGGTGGCCGGCGGCCAGCTCTGAGCTCTCAGTGAGCCGGGTGTCCAGGGCGCACCCCCCTTCTACAGTTCTGACCCAAACAGGCAATGAAACGACAACACTCGCTTTTCAGGAAACCATCTCCATTGAGGTCCACCAAGGAAGAGAGCCCCGCCCTAGGGCTCGCCTACCGCAGATGAGTGCGCGCATTGCAGAAGAGCGAGCAGAGAAAACGGAATAAGTCTTGGTGGTGGTGTGCAGTGCTGAAATGCTACGCCAGGCTTTTTGCGTTCGTGTCAGATGATTAGCTTTCCGATGTTCGGATGCCGCGGCGAATGACACGAGAGTTCCTGAGGGCGGAAACCCTCCGGGCAACATCCGGCTTCGGGGAATAGAAGTTTTCTAGAAGGTCGAGGCCTACTTTCTGTGTTCCTACCGTACCTACCACTGGACGGGGCCTGCGCGGGTGCCTGTCTCTGTGCCCGTAGCCAAGTCGTCCAGATGGTCAGCTGAGTGAAGTGACTGTGCGAAAGGACCGCATGAACATCAGTTGCCGAGAGAAAAAAGCAGTTCACATCGGGCCAATCCCGCGACCGGAGGATGACCTCAAGTTAAAGCATGAATGAGGAATGATGGGTGAAAATTATTTCAACCTCACGGCACAGACGAGGATGTGACGAAACATCGTCAATCCCACTCCCGACTGCTCGGTTCCTGCCGTAACAATTGGCGCACCTCTCCGGGAGGGTCAGGTCCGACGATTATTGGACGCCATCTGTCGTCAAACCTTTCCTACGCAGGATAGGCCACCATACCATCTTCAAGTCATGTCACCTATTCTGTCTTCCAGCGTCACAAAGGTGACGGAAGTGAGGAAACAGCTCCGCGGAGATGCAAACTTCTCAGTCTCGAGAATCTGAGGCAAGCATCCATTCAGTGCGTCGCTAACGTTGCTGTACCGCGCAGCTCACAGGGGCATCCATCGACCGCTAGGCATTTTCTATGCGGGAGTCTACTGCTCCCGTCGCGAAGCATTGAATGGCCACCGCCTAGTTACTTCAGTAAGAAGGGCATGGGCGAAGATGGCACCCGTATCGTCCGCCGAGAGCTTCGGTACGGGGAACGCAATCCAGCCGGTTCTTGTGGTTCGACGTGCCCCCGCCTGGCGATCGTCAATGGATTTGCCGGGATTGATGGAGTCTTGGACCCAAGCTCAATTCGCTGCTTCTCTTAATCAGCCTTGCCCATGATCATCTTGCGAGAAGACCCTTTTTCCTCTATTATTGGACCATTATAGAACCCAACTTCAACGATCTCACAAGGTGCCTACAGAGGGCAAAAACAACCGAGTCTAACGCTTCGTTCGTAACAGTACATCGATCGAAAGTACCTGTTGGGGGGGGGGGGGGGGGGGTCCGGCGCGGGTTTTTGTTGTGCTGGCCAAAGGAC